>LPNX010901631.1:350637-378246 GCA_001517045.1 Pseudotsuga menziesii | reverse complement strand
ATTTTGTTGCATAAATGGGCCTCTTCAGGATAAGGAAATATGGCGGTGGTTATTATGTAATACACTTGTAAACTATTAATCGAATCTAGTGATTATTTTGAGTTTTTACTTCTGATCTGAAAAACAGCTGAAGGGGGTCCACCTTCATTCGGTGTTCGTATATTGCTTGTGAATAGCTTCATTTACGTAGATTACTGTAAGAATTCTTTTTTATATGTGTCACATGTTTATTTCTGATTCTCTTGCTATTATTGAGGGTTTCCAGAAACAAAAATAAGACAAGAAGAGTTTGAACAGATTAGATGTTAGATGTTGTGGGTTTTGTGTAGTTTGTTTCCTTACACTTTGTTTGCATTAAATAAGGTTTTACACTGTAAATTTGGACTTCTTTTCCTCATAAAATTAGCTAGTTCATTTTGGGATTATTAGATCTGCGAATAGGATAAAGAAAACAACTTTGAATGTTTTCTTAGTAACCAAGGTACGTTGTAGAATTGATTTGCATAGAATAGAAGATTCTGGCCATGAAGTAAATTTAATATTGTTTGAATTACAACATTTGAGGATTTTCTTTTGTGCTCAAATTGAGTTTGATTGGGAAATTAGATAGATTGAAAGGTTGGTTGTGTGTGTAGGAATTCAAAGTTATAAATTTCATTTGAGTAATGTTCCTTTATTGAAATGTTTTCATTTGATTTGAAACCAGACAGTAAGAAGATTGCCAATAGATTGTGTGATGATTATAAGATCTAGTACTGGTCTGTGTGGCTTGGTTAGTAATTCATTTTTTAGCTTAGAAGTTTGAGAGTGATTGTATGAATCTAGTTTCCTTAATACTCTACTTCGACAGAATTTTGTTGGAATTTGTTAGACTTAAAGAAGTTCGATAATTTTATTTTATGTGGTAGCAGATAGTTGGATTTGAACTGAATCTCTTTGTTGGTTTTGTAGATTATTTTTTCCAATTCATTACATAGTCATGATTGTTTCAGATTTATGATAATATCAATAGTAGCCTTGCTTTCTTTGGTTAAAAGAAATAGATTAGTCTTGTTAAGAGTAGTTGGAATTGATTTTAAAGTATTCCTTTAATCATTGATTATATAGGATGAGTGATTGAATCTTTCTATAGAATAGATTGTTATATTCTTTCTTTTCAACATTTATTGATTAAGTGAATAAACAGTATAGTGTAGATTGTGATTTTATTAGCATTGACAGGGGGAGATTAGAGTAACGTTATCATTCTTTGAAATTATCATTGGAATTTAACCCTAGATTATCTTACCATGCACATACAGTGTAGCAACTCGAAGTGTACCTACCTTGGTCGATAATTAAATTGAAGGAAAATTAATTTGTTATATATTTTGTCGAAGAAAACCACACTTTCAGAGGACATTTAAAGTCATTGGATCCCATAATTCTTCACTATCCAAGTCCTCATGTTCTCTTTCCCTCCATTCTAGGACCATTGTGCATGCAAAATCAAGTTTTTTAGCCATTAGATATTTTAAAACACCCTATCCACAAGACTCACGACAGTGTAGTGGTGACATTGCATGTCACTTACGGGTTCCCCATTGCATACCCACGCTTACATTGCGAACTCGCGATTTTGCAATGGGCTACCCACGAGTCCTGCATGGTGCCCTCACAAACTTTCCAAAATACCATAAAAACTTAAAATTGAAAGCATGAAATGAAAGATAAAGGAGAGGTAATCTACCTTCAACTTGCAGTTTGTAAATCCATCCAATGATTTGAGCACACAAGTCGTTTGAAGATCAAAGGTAAATTTGCACTATTTGTGGTAAAAACGAAATGAATTTTTTTTTACCAATTTCTCACTATTTATAGAAAAAAATTCAAAATTTCTACCCATATTAATATAGATTTTGTCAAATTCTTTTTATTTGGACTAATGTTTATTGTTTTTTACATAGCTTTTCAGGTGATGGATGAATTTGGAGCATATTTCGTCAGAATTTAGGATAGGATTTGGTCCCTTGAATCTTGCATCTACACCTTATCCCTCTACAAACCTTAGGATATCCTTCTTTATCCATGGACTGCGATCTGCAACCAATTTTTACCATTCAAACATCGGTGTTCTTCCATGGTTTAGAGCTTGCCTCGCATTGGTTGTCCTAGATAGAACACTTCTCGTCAATTCCGGTATCCATGACGCATTTTGCTAGGTTATAGGAGCCTTTGTAGTTGTTTTTCACATCAAAATGAACCTGATATCGTATATTTTTCTAAACTACCCTTGTTTGTAAGGCTCTCGTCATATGGAGTTATCTTCAAGCCCCGGTATGACTCCTTAAACATGACTATATAGCCGAGTTACTTGTTCTTTTAGACTCGTTAAAGGAAATGAAGGATCATCCATAATGATATAAGTTTAACCCTTTTTTGTATCCTATGGATTACTTACGAAAATGGAATACTCTATTTTCTTCAGAAACTAGAAGAGTATCTTCAAGTATAGGTTTGTCTCTTTTTCAGGCCTGGAGGACTAAACTTATGAAAAAAAGAACATGTTTGAGCTTACTTTTTACTTTTCGTGCTCGGTATCAAACCATGAAAAATATTATGAGTGTTCTTTATGTCATTGTCATGCTCGTTAAACTTCAGTGCAAAGCATTGATTTTACTGTTCTTTGTCCCATTCTCGTAAATAAATGGAACATTCCAAGTGATTTTTCCTTTCTTCACACTCGTTAAACTAAGGCTACTTGCTTTCTTTTGAAGGAGCGTTGGTTTGGTAATAGTTTACCCCTTTTTTAGACCTTGTCAACTAAGTATGAAAAAGGTATACCTTAGTTCTTCGGAAGCTAAAAGAGTTCTCCTTTGAACTTTTTTATACTTTTTCGGACTCAAGGGACCAACTTTACGAAAAAACACCCCCTTGGAGTCTTCTTTGGATTTTTTTAGACTCTCAAAACTATTAAAACATTGATGAGGATATACTAATTTAGGCTCGTAAAATCCATGAATCGGTGTTATATCAAGCAATATTCTCTCTTTTCTTCAATCTTGCTCAAAAATGAAGAAAGACTCGGGTTTACTTTCTTGGACTCATTAAAATTTAACAAGGAAGGAAGGAAATGCACTTTTTGGTTATAAGCTTTTTGGCAGCAAGTCTGTTAAATTATTGTAACTTCGGAATATATTCCAAATGTATTTTATTCCTCCTTAGGGTTATAAGTTTGGTCTAGTTACTGTCATTGAAAAAAGCAATGTAAACCTCTGAATGTAAGTCGGGTCAATAGTACCCAAGTGTCAATATAATAAATGTTATTTGTGGTGTCAAGTTGGACAAGTGGGCCCAGTCAGTTAGAGAAGTCGGCCCTAATAGGCTAGAGGTCAAGTCAAGTGAATAATATAAATAGGGAGGTGCTCCCCTTCATTTGTACTCACTCACTCAATATGTCTTAGCAAGAGAGAGAAGGATTAGTGCGCCAAAAAGGAGAGAGAAGAAGTTGTCTGGGTTTTACACTACATTGGTTGAGTTCTATATCGAGGAAGTTTTGTGGGGTTTTCTCCCTTATGGTTTCCACGAGGAAAATCTTTTTGTTCTTATGTTCTTTTGTTTCTTTGCATGTTGTTCTTTCAGTGATATACTAGTGACTAATTGTTTTAAGATATCATCTAAGCAATTTAGGAAAAATCAACATCGTATCAGAGCCACCCTGAAAGGAAGCACTGCATATCCAGGGTTTGTTGTTCTGAACAAATCCGTTGACAGATCAACCAGAAAACAAGTCTCTCCCAAATTTCCTCTGAAGAGCACATCTTTATGTGGAGATAAAACTAAATTCCAAGAATTTCCAATTTTGGACTTGTTACTGCTGCAGGGAAAAACTAGGGTTTCAGTTTTCCCGAGGTTTCATCATCAATCTCAAAAAAAGGAAGATACAGTCTATATTTCCTCAGGGAGGCACATATTTTACACTATTCAGCTCCACCTGTGATCCCATCTGCAAAATTAGGGTTTCTGCTTCAAACCCTAGGACATCTAGAAGAAGGTCAGTGACGAGTTGCTTTCTGCAAGTAAGTATCTTTCCACCTTTTTCCATTTGAGGTTATCAGTCTTCTAAATATGACAAAGAATACCAATCTAGATGAAAATATTTAAGGGGCTGAAAACTTTAGAGCCTGGAAGTATAGGATCATGTTCATCCTCCATGAGAATGATTTAGAAAGAGGAAGTGAAAAAAACTAGAAGAAGATGAAGCCAAGTCCAAGAATAAGAAGGATATGATCGTAGAAAAAGGACCATAGCTGATTGTTATAGCCAAAAATGACACATATCTTCCTGTGACCAATTTCCCATGAATCCCTCACATGTCGACACCTCCATGATGACACTTCATGAAAGTCACTAAACAAACACATAACCTGGAGGAGCCATATCTAGAGTTTTGTGATTCCGTTTGACCTCCTATCTACACCTTTGGAAAGGTATTTGAGTCAGCTATAACTTTCCCAAAGACACAAAAGTCTAAAAAATAATAAACATACCCTTAAAATGAGCATCTTTAACTTATATGCGACTTGTCCTACATGGTACCCGCGTATTCCACTTTGTACATGCGATTTGTTCTACATGATACCTGCATATTTCCTTGCATTTGTGACTATTTCCATTGCAACCTGCGGATAATATGCGAGTATTGTTACTTCAACCTGCGTATATCCCTTCAATACACGACTGTTGTCTCTACAGCCCGTGGATTTTTCGTGTAGATTTCAAAAATGGATGTTTCTCGAATTCTTTGGAGTTTGGGTGGTTATGCAACTGACTCTTTCAGTTGTAACTAATTTGTCTTTGAACCTATCTCTTTAGAAAGGTATAAATAAAGGTAGGGAGGTCCATGAGAGGGGACTAGAATCATTTCATTGTTATGCTGGAGGGTTTGAGACTCTCATTTCCCCCACCTTTTCCCTAGAATATTTCTCCTTGTGTTGCAGAGCTTAGAGGTTGAGTTCCTTGGAGAAGAGAAGCATCAAAACCAAATCAAGGTTTCATGAGGTGCCCAACTTCAAGAGAAGGTATATTTGTACTTATTTTCATGATTAATAAATATGTGATGTCCTTCTTCTTCCCAAATCATTGTTCAATGTGTGATTGAATCTTTGTTTATGATCAGATGTTTATGTTAATCAAATTAGGATTTCATATTACTTTTATTATCATTGTTTTACATGTGGTCATATTGGTTTGAGGAAGGTATAATTTATTTTGCAGGTCTCTTGGAGCAAGAGGAGCAAGAGGAGGATTGAAGGGATGCTTGGATCAACCTTCGTTTGGCTAAGGTATGAACCATTCCAATCTCTGAACTTTTTTATATGTACTTGCAAAACCATTTGCATCTCTCTTTCAACCCCGGTATGTTGATGGCCTCTTAAACCCTAGTCATAGGAAACTTTCCTCTAAAACAGAAATGTCGACTCCATTGGGGAGAACCTTGTCTATTTGGCATTTCTATGTCTTTCTTCCATCTTTTGCAAGTTTTCAGGTCCTTCTTTCCACTTAGGAACACCTTCTCAGTCTGATAGTACACCTCCCCTTCCTTCCTAAGGCAGTTTTTGACCTTTTTAGGGTTTTTTCCCACCCATACGCGAGTTGTAGACTCAACGGTCACGTGTCTAGAATGTTGACGTGACCTTCTATACTATCAAACCACAAATGAAATGTGACCTGTCAGTAGGGAAACTCGTGTATGCCCCTAAAATAGTGTTTTTTCCTCTTTTTGTGGTTTTTTCTATTGTTTGAGGGTTGTTTGGTAGGTCTTTTGGGCTCCTCTGCAGGTGCATGGCTCAATGGATTTAGTGTCACCCATTTTGGGTGTTCTTTATCTAGGTTGCAAATCCTTTTGTAGCATTATGTTTTTCTCTTTGCTCATCCCCCCCACCCCCTTTGCTTGGTTTGATTTTTGGCTTATGTTTCTGGTCGACCTCTGTTAGTGATCTTTGTCTAAACTTAGAAGCTTGTTGTTCTTTGTTTCCTTCTTCTTTTGCTGGTTAACTTCACCTTGCCAAAGTCGTTGACTTGTCTCTTATGCAAGCCTTCCTTCCAAGTAGGCTTTATATTGACTTTAGGGAATTCTAGAGTCTGTTTGGTGGTTGTATAGCAGAGTTCCTTTTGCTTTGTTCTTGGCACATGCATACTTTAGTTTGTTGGTAGTTTTTCTTTTGCATTTATAAAAGAAAAATAAAAACAACATATACTTGTTTAATATGCATGTAGATTAGGGTTTTGTCTTTAATGCACTGCATATCATTATTCTTGAAAAAATAAAAAGAAATTGTTCTTTTGTGGCCTTCAAGTTTCTATTTGAAAAAGAAAGAGAATGGTTTTTTCTCTTTGCTTAGTCATTTTGTTTCAACTTTGAGTCAAAACACCATTGGTTTCACCTTTGCCACCCCCTTTGAGTAATTAACAACCCTTTAAAATAAACGCTTAATATTTAAAATTTATTAGTAACTGTTTATTTATAGGGATGACACGTGACTAGTCTAGGCTAGTGTTTTGGGTTAGGAATATCTTAACTGCCCAAAATGTCAAACTCAAACATAGTGGCCTATCTATTAGAAAATCCAACTTCGTTGGGAAATATACCAGAAAGCTCCTCTCACACAGGAGTTAAGCACGAGGTCGTCCAATACTAAGCTGTTGGAGATACCCCTCTACTTCTGAGTAAAGCATACACCAAAGTTGTTGCACGCTTGGGGACTCATCCAGTACCTCCTCCCAGCCCCGTGTGGTGCCTGGTACTATTTGGGTTTCAGGCTTTGCTACCTTTCCCATGTGCATCGATTGGAATGACGACTGTTTCGTCGGACTTTGTCCACGATTTTGATAGCCTTATTATCTTGTCTGCTAGGATCTTATATGGGTGGCATAGCAAGGATATTTTCAGTACACCTAGGGTAGACTTGGAAGGTAACCTCGGTAGAAAACCTGGGAGGGAGGTTGGGTGATTCCAGCGCTTACACCTAGAGGGATCTTCACGAGACTCCAAGTAACTACTCTGCTTCCTTCACTGGTTAGTTTTGGGCCCTCATCATCCCATAATTTCCTTTGGAATGCATCTTTGTTTGCTTGGCTTGATACTTAGGTCTTTTTCTAGTGCTGTGTTCTTTGTACTATTGGTTGCATGTCAAACTCATACTTTGTCTTATTGTTTGATGATATGGCTAATACCCCTTTGAACACCAACCAAGAGATCCCCATGCTGGGAACTCCTTGTACTATTCCTCTCATAGGGAATATTGGTGTTCCTTTGATGGCCACCCTGAATCTTCTTGGATTCACCCTAGGGATACCGGTGTGGTTGTTTTCCACTCCAACTGTCCTGAATGCTCCTGATGCTTCTCAAGTAAGCTCCTTATATCAAGAGCATCAAAACACTGCTTCCCCTTCACCTATTTTTTCTTCTCCTCATCCTTCTACCTCATGCGGTGAAAGTACTAATACTAGTAACCAACAGTCTAAAAGGAGTAAAAGAAGGAAGAATAGGAAGAAGACACATAAGCAAGGGGGAACCCATTCAACCTCTGCAGGTCAAGTTTAACCTCACCACCCATCCTCTGTAGTTCATGCTAGGGGAACCTATCCAACCTCTACAGATCATGTTGGATCTAAGCACGTAACCTCTCCAAGTCAAGTTGATCTTCACCATCCAGTCTCTATTGATCATGCTGGTGGGATCCTTCCAACCTTTCCAGGTCACATTGGATCTAGTCACTCAGCCTCTGGATTTCATGCTAAGGGAACATGTTCAACCTCTGTAGGTCAAGTTGAACCTCCCCATCTAACCTCTACAAGTCATGTTTGATACATCCACCCAGCCTATGAAGGTCATGCTGGGGGTACACACTCAAATGTTGTAAAGCATGTTGATAATACCCATTCAACCTCTGCAAGTCATGTTGAACCTAGTCTCTCAACCTTTGTAGGTCAGGATAGGGGTAGTATCTCAACCTCTGTGGTTCATGCTAAGGCCAAACAATCAACCACTGTGATTCATGTTGACGATGTTCAAAACACTAACCGTTCAAAACGCAATCCTAAGTTTCCTTGCAATATTTGTGAGGGAGACCATCTTACTTATCTATGCCCTGCCATCACGGAGATATGAATAATTTGGTTTCATGGTTATCCCATTTTTTAACATCCTAAATTTTTTCAGCAACCAGCCTCTCTTAGTGAGGTTGGACCCAGTCACTCAGCCTCTAATGGTCATGCTGGGGGGAAACTCTCAGCCTTTGTAGGTCATGCTGAGAGTGAATTTCATGAAGCGGTTGAATCGATTCCATCGTCGATCAATCCCACTCTTCATTTGGAGAGTGAAGTGTCTCCTAGTCACATTTTATTCAATGCCAGTTCAAAACTTATTAAACAAGGGGGCACTGAACTCACTTCGGATGAACCCCCACCAAGCTCTCGGATTGCTTCCTTTGATTGGGATAGCCTAGTTGATCCATGCCTTCTTTCTGATGCAACTTTCTAGATAAATGTCAAAGTTGGAAAGTACATGATTGCTCATTGTATTGTTGATGAAGGATCCTTAGTTAGTATCTTGTTTGTTTGTTCTTGGCGAGGCATGGGATCTCCTATCCTTGTGTCGACAGCGAGTCAATTACTGGATTTTAATATAAGAACTTGTATAGCCTTGATAATTCTTTCTCAAACACCTGTTACTTTGGGTGGGAATGCCATATTAGTTGACTTCATGGTGATAGAAGATCCCTTGGACTTCAATATGCTCCTCGAACGTGATTATGTCTATGCCATGCAAGCTATGTTGTCAACATTCTTTCATGTGATGTAATTTATTCATGGCAAAGAAATTGTCACTATTGATCAGTTGTATTTTCTTGATCCGTCTCCTGACCTGACTAGAGACAAATTCTTTCCTTTATTGATTCCCAATGTTTCTATAGACACTACCCTGCCATGGGTGAGCTATGTGGCCTCATGTCCTTTGCTTTCAATTGCTACTGAGAAGCAGCCTCTGTTTTCAGCTTACATTCTCAGGACTTGGTCCCAAAATTTGACCAGGTGATTCATCCTATATAGACTTTGGATCCTACTCTCCACTTTGTCGATCCATTTGAAATTTTAGACATGTGTCCTATCTTGGATGATCTCCTTCCTTCGGATGAAGTCTTCCTAGAGTATTTGATACAGTCTGGCCTTCTTTTGGATGTTGGTTCAGTTGTGATAAAGTCTAACCCTGATTTAAATGATAAGCATGATATTTCCATTGATCGATCTTCTTATTTTAGTCTTGTTGAGTATTTGGACTCTCCCTTGGAACAACAAGTTAGTGATCCTAATGAGTTTGATTTTTCTTCTAGATTTTTCAACTCCTATGATACTGAGTTTGTCCCTGTAGACTCTACCTCCCTTGTTGATTTTTGATATCCTTATGAGGTTGATATTACTGATCATAGACCCTTGGGCCTTGGAACTATAGAGTCGTCTTTAGTTGATTCTTCTTTGACTACACCGTTTGTAGAAGATAGCAAAGTTGCATGTGGTCCTACCAAAGTGACCTGCATCAGATGTTTTCTTCTGAATGTGATTCTGATGTTGTTGTTTCTTGGAGATAGGATTTGTAGTTGGATTCACAATTGTTTACTAGCCTTGTCTTGTTTCTCAAGCTGTAACCACATTTTCATGTACCATGTTCGTGCGTATGAGCCTGATGTCGGCTTCCATGCTTTTAGCTCTTTGTATAAGCCCTCATCTTTACTCTCATCATCGCTCAGCCTTGTGCCTTTTTTCCTTTGCAAATTAACACCCTTTATATTGAGGACACATTCCCCAAGTGTCTTTATCCTGCTCATGTTCCTTGCATTATGCTTAGGTCTGCTCCTTGTGCTTGGAACTAGTTTCTCCTTCCTATGACACTCGTCTCCTCACATTTAGAGCATTCTTTTTGCTCTCCTTTGAGCTCGTTAAAAATAGTAAGGAGGCCACGAGTTGACTTTTCTGGACTTGTTAAAACTTCATTGGAAAGATATGGAGTTACCTTTAATCCCTGGTTTGAGTCCTTACATTTGACTAGATTGCCGAGTAAACTTGTTTGTTTAGACTCGTTAAGGTAACATGAACAATCATCCACATCAGTGGTATTTTATCGCTTTTTCGGACCATGTGGATTATTTACGAAAAAGGAGCACTCTCTTTTCTTCGAAATTGAGAAGAGTATCTTCAGGCATATGTTTATCTCTTCTTTGGACCTGAAGGACTAAACTTACAGAAAAGGAACCTTTTCGAGCTTAGTTTTCTCTTTTTCATGCTCTGGACCTAAACATGAAAAACATTATGAGTGTACTTTATATCTTTGTCATGCTTGCTAAAACCTAAAGAACAAAGCATCGAGTTTACTGTTGTAAGCCCCATTTCTCGCAATCAAATGGATCTTTCTGAGTGACCTTTCCTTCTTTCACACTCGTTAAACTCAGGCTACATGACACTTCTAAAGGTGCGTCGCTCTGGCAATAGTTTACCCCTTTTTTGGACCTTGCTGGCCAACTACGAAAAAGGAATTCCTTATTTCACCTGGGCTAAGAGAGTTCTCTTATGTATTGTTTTACACTTTTCAGGACTTAGGAGCGTAACTTTACGAAAGAGCACCCCCTAGAGTCTTCTTTGGATTTTTTAGACTCTCAAAACTATGAAAACATCATCAAGCATTCACTAATTCAGGCTTGTAAAATCCACGAATCAGTGCTTTATCAAGCATTATTCTGTCTCTTCTTCGACCTTGAAAAACATGAATAAGGTCCTGAGTTTTCTTTCTTGGACTCATTAAACCTTTACAAAAAAGAGGGAAGGGAAGTTCATTCACATGTATTTTACATCATGGCAGCAAGTCTTGTCTCCTTAAACAAAGCACCATTTTTGAGTTTATCAACAGTTGGGTCTCAGATTTTGACCTTATTTTGATTCAAAGTTTCTTACTCCTCCGGTTGGTTTCTTTCCCAATTATATGGGGAATCTGTCAATGTCTCCTACATTGCAGATTTGTGTCGTTGGTCTTTTTGTGTCAAAATTTTCCTAAGTCACTTTTGTGTCATGCTCACTATTCAAGGTTAAACCTTTGTCGGTCATTCTCATGTATTCGACGGTCCTTTTCGTCCTTTTCGTGAAATTTTGTACAAATTTCAGATCCCATTAGTCTTTGAATTACCTCCTGTTGGATGATGGAGGATGCCTTAATTCCTTCCTTCCAACAAATCTAAATCTTCCATGATAGATCTATTCTTTATTTCCTCCACGCCATTTTGTTGTGGATTGTAGGGAATGGTGATGTCCCTCTTAATCCCAGCTTCTTTACAAAAATCATTGAATTCATTTGAAGTAAACTCTCCTCCATTATCTGACCTCGAAATCTTTATTTTCTTCTCAGAAAGATTTTCTACTAGGTCCTTAAACTCCTTGAATCTTTCAAACACTTCATCCTTCTTTTTCAAGAAGTATATCCAAGCCTTTCAATAGTAGTCATCAATAAAATACACATAGTAAGAGTACCCATTTAATGAAGTGGTTTGTATTGGCCTGCAGATATCTGAGTGAATAATATCTAAGATCCCTTTTGCATTACTATCACTTTTGGAAAGGGATTCTTAGTATTCTTCCCTTGTGGACATCCTTTGCACACTCCTTCATGCTCTATCTGAATTTCTGGTAAACCAGTTACCACCTTGCTTATAATTGGAAAGGATTTGTAGTGAACATGAGCAAGCCTTCTGTGTCATAGCTCACATGGGTTAATGCTACTGGTTGCTAATTATGAATCTATATGTCCCTTCAATTTGTAGATTCTTCCTTCTTCAACTCAAATCTCCACTGCATCATCTATAGTATTACCTTTTGTCCACATGAGGACTTTTCCGTCTACAAAGGAAACTCTGAAGCCTTTATTGTCTAAGGCTGAAATGGAAAGAATTTTCTTCTTTAGTCCTGGGACATATAGGACATATTTCATTTTCATAGGGTTTCCATAATCCAATTTATAGGATTCTTCTCTGATTCATCATTCCTCTAATGGGATATTGGGAATCATATCCAAGCATCACTTTGTGTGGAGATTCCTTTTTTTCAAGGCATGAGAGTGAATCCTTGAAACCAACCATGTGCTTGGAGGAACCACTATTAATTAGACATGTATGATTTACTGGTGAGACTGATCCTGTTAGAGCAGAGATTAAAACATATTCTTCACTGGAGTATTCATCCTTATTTGCTTCCTCTTCTACTTATTGGTCACTGTCTTCAGAAGCATGGGCCTCAAACCTTCTCATCTTCTTGATTCTTTTTGCTTTCATGGGACAGTTGATGGCAATGTGTCCCAACTTGTAGCAAGTGAAACAATCAAAATTTGAGAAGTCTCTCATGGGTCTTTTCAACCCTTGAGTCTTAGGAGGAT
Organism: Pseudotsuga menziesii; assembly: GCA_001517045.1. NCBI lineage: Eukaryota > Viridiplantae > Streptophyta > Pinopsida > Pinales > Pinaceae > Pseudotsuga > Pseudotsuga menziesii. The sequence goes on along the minus strand of LPNX010901631.1, from coordinate 365,792 downwards.
GGTCATGACTCTTCGTTTTGCCTTTGGTGTGGGAAGTTAAGGCTTGATCCTCATTGTCATTTAGATTTTCTTCTCTAGATGCTATCCTTTATTCTTCTTGGACACATTCTTCCCATAACTTCCATAATTTGGTAAGTTTCCTTCTTGAGAAAATTCCTCGGATAAAGGATTACCAATCTCTTGGAAGGTCATTTAAGTTTGTAATTACAATATCTACTTTTTCAACCATGTCGTCAATGGCTTCTAGTTGATCCTTTATTTGAGCTACTCTTGTAAAGTAATATTGCATAGTCTTTGACTTTTGAGATCTTACACTTTTGATTTGATTCCTTAGGGTCATTTTCCTATTAATGTTTTTCCCTTCAAATAGACCTAATAGGTTATAAAAAATTTCTTTTCGAGTCTCTCTTGAGGATACTTGAGGAATTAGGTTATATTTGATGGAGTTCTGTTTTAAAGGAAAGTTTCCTATGGCTAGGGTTTAAGAGGCCATCAACGTACTGGGGTTGAAAGAGAGATGAAAATGGTTAAGCAAGTATATATAAACAAGTTTAGATATTGGAATCGTTCATACCTTAGCCAAATGAAGGTTGATCCAAGTAGCTCTTCAATCCTCATCTTGCTCCTCTTGCTCCAAGAGACCTGCAAAACAAATTATACCTTCCTCAAACCAATACGACCATATGTAAAACAATGATAATCAAAGTAATATGAAATCCTAATATGATTAACATAAACATCTCATCATAAAAAAATATTTAATCACACATTGAACAATGATTTGAGAAGAAGAAGGACATCACATCTTTATTAATCATGAAAAGAAGTACAAATATACCTTCTCTTCAAGTTGGGTACCTCACGAAACCTTGATCTGGTTCTGCAGAGATAGGTTCGATCATAGGGTCGAAGACAAATTAGTTACAACTGAAGGAGTCAGTTGCATAACCACCTAAACGACCAAGAATTCGAGAAAATCCATTTTTGACATCTACAGGAAAAAAACACGGACTGTAGAGACAACAGTTGTGTATTCAAGGGATATACGTGGGTTGCAGTAATAATACTCGCGTATGATCTGTGGGTTGCAATGGAAATAGTCATAAATACAGGGAAATACACGGGTATCATGTAGAACAAGTCGCGTATACAAAGTGAATACACAGGTACCATGTAGGACATGTCACATATATGTCAAAGATGCTCATTTTAAGGGTACTTATGGGAATTTTCAGACATTGGTGTCTTTTGGAAAGTTTTAGCTTACTCAAATAAATTTCCAACGGTGTAGAGACAGGTCAAATGGAGTTACAGAACTTTGGATATGGCTCCTCCACGTTAAGTGTTTTTTCAGTGACTTTCATGAAGTGTCATCATGGAAGTGTCAACATGCGGCAAAACCATGGGAAAGTGGTCACAGGAAGAGATGTGCCATTTTGGGCTATAACAGATGCCCCCTAATGTATGAGGTTAGAGGGGAAGATGATATACGAAATACATTATAAAGGAAACAACTGAGTATGGAGAGAGTAGAGAATCCAATCTTGAAAGGCTCGAACAAAGGTACTTGAAAGAGAGATAAATGTCAAACAAAACTGATCTCTGGGAAATACAAGTCCATATACAAACGATCTCCATAAAGATACAGGCATATCCAAATGTATAACTAATGAAACTATCATGGTCGCTCAATATGCAAAAAGGTGCCATATCAAATCGAAAGGATTCGTGGCCACAAATGAACAAGGTGGATCCATTCTCAACAATCGATCATAGCCACAAAAATACAAGGTGGATCTATGTCTCAGCAAAATGTCATATTAAGTGTGAAAAGGTCTTGCACAACTCGAGAAATAAGAAAAGATGACGATGCTACTGTCGTCCCAAGGTCTTCAATCCAAACCTCCCAAAAAGGTACAAATCCTAACCATGCAAATAAAGGAGCTAAAGTCGAACATGGAGGAAGTCGTTTGATTACCGACCATTGATGAGGACTATTACCAAACGCGAGGGAAACCACCATTAATGAAAATGGTCCCCAAGGTACATAGTACATTCTAACAAGTGTGAATACAAGGACTTGAAGTCGAACACTTGAAGAATCCATCGAGTATGAGACAATAAGGTATTCCCACTACCCAATAGTGAGGGAAATTGCCACTGATGATTGCAATCCCCAAGGTACTGTCATAAACTCTAAATCTCATTCCCAGAGTAAGACGTGTTGCAATCAATAGGACTATGGTACATGATCAAGATCTCCCAATGTACCTGTGTGTAGAAGAAACAAGAACAACAGTATATGTACAGAACATAATTTCCCACAGTGCCCTTGGGAACAAAACTCTGGAAGAAATGCTTTTTCGGGGACAAACCAGAGGTAAGTTATCTAAAGATATTTGGTTTTCTTATGTAGATTCACATTCCCAAGGAGAAAAGGTCAAAGTTAGATCCTTCTGGAAAGAAGGGATTATTCATAGGATATAGTGAACAATCAAAATCTTATCGAATATATATCTCAGGATACCGTCAAATTGAACTTAGTAGATATTTCACATTTGACAAAGATACAACCTTCATAAAATCAAAGAAAGACAAGGAAGATGAAGAGGAGAATGAAGCTCCAAAAACTATTGAAAGTCCTAAAGCAATAAAAAACGAAGAAGTCCAGATACTTGAAGAGCATGATATGAAAGAACCTCAGCTACCTGAAGATTTACCAAATGAGTTGATTTCTCGGAAGAGAAAACCTGACCGGGCTCATGAAGTAATTGAAGAAGCAAAAAAGATATGGTGTTCTTGAAGGAACCATCCAAGAGAGGAAGAAGCCAAAGTAATACCCCGGTTATATATCTTTGATGTGTGATCTAGTTGATAAAGAACCAATTTGTTTTGAAGAAGCAATAAAACAGAAAGAGTGGGTTGATGCAATGGTCAAGGAATACCAATCCATTATAAAGAATGATGTGCGGGAAGTAGTACCAAGGCCGAAGGACAAGCCAGTGGTATCCTCGAAGTGGATATTAAAAAATAAACACTCAACAGATGGAAATATAGAAAAATAGAAGGAAATATTTGTAGCCCGAGGATTCTCTCATAAAGAGGGAATCGATTATGAAGAGACCTTTGCACTAGTAGCTAGATACACCTCAATAAGTACTGTCCTTGCCTTGGCATCAAAAATGAAGTAGAGGCTACATCAAATTGGCGTGAAGATGAAATTTCTAAATTGTTTGATTGAAGAACAAGTATATATAGAACAACCCCAAGGGTTCTATATTAATGATCAGAAGACTCATGTATGTAGACTAAAGAAGGCATTGTATGGACTAAAGCAAGTAGCCAGAACATGGTATCAAAACATCCATGGATTTCTAATGAGCTTAGGATTTACTAAAAGTAAAGCAGAATCCAACCTCTACTAAGGTCGATGATGATGGAATTATGATTTGGTTCCTATAGGTAGATGATATGTTCTTGATAGGAGAAGATAAGTCGATTATAGAATGTAAGAAGAAGGTTTCCTCAGAATTCGAAATGAAAGACCTTGGAATGATGCATTACTTTCTAGATCTTGAAGTATGGTAGTATCTAGATGATATTTTCCTAAACCAAGGAAAATATACCGTAGAAATCTTAAAGAGATTTGGAATGTTAGATTGTAAAGCTATGACTACTCTGATGACCACAAATTTGAATCTATTGAATGACGTTACTTCAGAAGCTATTGATGCCACTCTATATAGATAGATTATTGATTCACTGATATACCTAACCAATACAAGACCAAATATATATTTTGCAGTAAACACCTTAATTTAGTATATGGTGAATCCTAAACACATTCACCTTATTGGGGAAAAACGTGTGATGAGGTATCTAAAGGGAACTTTAGATTATGGGCTCAGATATGCATCCAATGGTGAGATCAAATTACATGGATATGCAGATTCAGATTGGGGCGAAAGTGCCAAAGATAGAAAGAGCACATGAGGATGTTGTTTTAGTCTCATATTAGGCATGATCTCTTGGTTCAATAGAAGTCATACCAGTATTGCACTTAATACGGTGGAGGTGGAATACATTGTAGCATGTTCAGCATGTAGCAAAGCAGTATGGATTCAAAAGATGTTAGCAGGACTATTCAATGCATAGATAGATGTCATAGATATCCTTTGCGATAATCATAGTTTTATTAAGATGGCATAGAATCTCGTGTTTCATGATAAGACAAAGCACATTGATATTAGATATCATTTCATCAAGGATATGGTTCAGAAGGGAGCTGTAAAGCTCAAGTATGTTCCTATAGAATAACAAGTAGAAGATGTATTGACTAAGCCTTTGGATCATGTAAAGTTTGAATATTTTTGAGACAAGCTTGGTGTAGTTCAAAAGGAACTCTCTTGAAAGAGGGAGTGACAGTATATGGATGCAGTGGTGAGTAGCTCAATCTAGAGCAGGGTATGTCTGGCTAGGCTTGTTTGGTCCGAAAGGGTTAGTAATCCAGATAAGGCCTGTTGATTCTAGGGGGATTAGTATGTCTAGCTAGGATTGTTTGGCCCGAAGGGTTTTGTAGGCCAGAAAAGGCTTGTTTGGTCCCCAGGGAGATCCATCTGTCTAACTATGCGTGTTTGGCTCGAAAGAGTTAGTAAGTTAGACATAATTCCAGGATGGATCTACCAGAGAACTCACTATGATGCTACTTCGAGACATTGAAGGCCAAGATGTATCCTCAATACTGTTATACTGTTGGTTGTTGATGATTGTTGATGATGGTTGTTGAGATGTTTGATGATTACTGCAGTATTGATATATTGTTTATTGTCGATGATTGTTGATGTTGATTGCTGATATGTTTGATAATTTTTGAGACGATTGTTGCAGTATTGTTATACTGATGATTGCTAAGATGTTGTTATTCAGTATTGTTGTGATGTGTGTTTGATTCAATATTGATGATTGATCAGTTGATTGGTTGAGTTTGTATCAGTGATGTTACATTGATGACTGTCGGTATATGTTACTTCAGTATTCCTATTTTGATGATGGTTTCAATGTTCCAACATCTCTATGTTGGTAATGCAGAGGATGATCTAGCATTAGTTGTGGTTCGAGTTTTTAGCACTGATAGGCTAATGGTGTTATTGATGTTATTAGTGTCCATACACAGATGTTGCAGATAATGAAGTTACAGATGATGTCTCAGTATTCACATACTGATCCTATAGAAGATGATCCAGTACTCATATAGTGACGAGACAGAAGATGATTCAACATTTATGCTCTGATGAGATAGACGATGATTCAGTATTCACATACTGATGCTTCAGTAAGAAGATCCAGGAAGATGCCTCAGTATTCACATACTGATAGAAGATGATCAAGAAGATGACTCAGTAGAAGACAATAGAAGATGTCCAAGAATGTACGAAAGACAAAGATTACAGAAGATGATCCAACGGAGATTGATGATAAAGATGTTATATGATGTTCCAAAAAATCCTATGACATATAGAGTCTCACCAGATAGTTATACAGTTGTAGTAGCAGTTTTTGTTGTAGTTGAGTACCTTCCTAGTTAAGAGGGAGTGTTAAAAAATTGTAACTTCGGAAGATATTCTAGATGTATTGTATTCCTCCTTCAGGAGATGAGTTTGTTCTTGTTAGTGTCATTAAAAGAAGAAATGTAAATCTCCAAATGTAAGTCAAGTCAATAGTACCCAAGTGTCAATATAATAATTTTTTTTTTGTGTCAAGTTGGACAAGTGGGCCCAGTCAGTTAGAGAAGTCGGTCCTACTAGGTTAGAGGTCAAGTAAACTGAAGAATATAAATAGGGAGGTGCTCCCATTCACTTGTACTCACTCACTAAATATGTCTTAGAAAGAGAGAGAATGATTAGTGCGCCATAAAGGAGAGAGAAGCAGTTGTATAGGTTTTACACTGCACTGGTTGAGTTCTATACTTAGGAAGTTTTGTGGGGCTTTCTCCCTTGTGGTTTCCCCAAGGAAAATATTTGTGTTCTTGTGTTTTTGTGCATGTTTTTATTTCAGTGATCTACTAGTGACTAATTGTTTTAATATATCGTCTAATAAATTTAAGAAAAATCAAGAAATTCATCCTTGTACAGAGCACTAGTTTGAGTCTCCCGATACTCATGTTTCAATTTTTCACTTCTCAATTCAACTAAAACTTTGAGTCGCTACTCCTCCACTTGTCCTAAATACATGGGGAATATGTCAATGTCTCTTACATGGAAGATAGGTCTAGTTGTTCCATTGAAATTTTAAAGCTGCCTTGGGTCATCTCTGTGTTGTGCTCACTGTTCAAAGATATTTACCCTCTTTTTGTTCATCATGATCCCTGTCATTTTCATCTCTGATATCATCCTACGTACATCTACCCTTATCCAGTCTACTAGTTACTCATGTGACTTGTTGAAGGATTCATTGCCTTTATCTTCGCAAAATGGCTTCCAAACAATACCTCTTACATAATAAGACCTAGAGTTTCAAAGATAGTACCTTAGGATCCACTGCCCATATTGGTGGACTCCTCTGCATTGGTTGCCAGTAAAACTTTCTAACTAACATTCTGATAGTATCTTTCCATGTTCAAATTCAACTCATGTATTCACATGGTAGGATTTATACTGGTTTCTATGGATTTGGATGAAGACCTTGGGTTATAGTCTATATAACCTAAGTTGTGCAAGATTGTTTCATGCCTCGTGACACTATTTCTAGCTATTGAAGATATATTATTGCACTCATGTGGCTATGATCTATCTTTGTAAACTGTATGCGGCCTCATTTCCCATACTAAATGATGTATACATATCTTGTAAAGGAGCTAGTGTTCCACATATGTAACATGGCATCCTCAGTGATGATTTTTTGTAAATGACCTCGGTTTGTTTGTTTTAGGTACTTCTTTATGACCTTGGTTCTGAGTCCTCTGATTTAAGAGATTGTAATGTATTTTGGCTATCACTACCCTCTAAACTCACACATTAGGGGGCATATGTTATATAGTGAAATAGCGCTTCTACGTCCGAGTAATGACATCAAATCTGTCGTTACAAAAAAGGGCACTGAGGATTGAAGTATCCATAACTCTATTGATGAGTTGGATCATTGATACATATTGTTTACTTCAGCATTACCCCTGTTTTGCAGTTAAACTTACCTTTCATTCGCAGGTTCTCTTACAACAACTCGTATGCTACTCGTGGGTCACCCTATGTGCAACCAACATGTTATCTCCAAGAAGTTGTACTCATGACTTACCTTCAGGAAAATAGAAAGTCACTCGCAATTTGCTCCACATAAACCCGTGATTTCCATTAAGAATGGTTTAAAAATAAAAAGATGATTAACTCGGGGAAATTGCATTCAGTTTGAAAACCTCCCCAACTTCCCCAACCATCCTAAGCCTCGAATTCCTTCTCTCCAAACAAGTTTAAAAAGAGGGGGAGGGTAGAGGATAGAGGAAGCAATTTTGAGATCAGGGTTATGCTGGAGGATTCTATTGAAGAGAGGATCAAGGAGGACTAGAGTATTGGTGTGTAGAAGAAACTTCTCTCAAACAATCTTTTGTAATGTTTCCTAAATTTCTTCAATAAAGAGTGTTTTCCTTCCATCTGCATTGTCTTAATGCATGCTTGTCTTGTTATTTGTTTTCAAATGCAATTGATATATGTTCATATCCCTTTTATATAAGAATAGAAGATACTGTGAGGAAATATAAATCTTTGTTGCAGGTGTTGAAGATCAGAAAGCTAGGAGCATTGGAGAGGAAGAGTTAAATCTTAGATCAACCATCCGGAATATGTCATATATGCTATTATCTCTTATTCTCTCTTATATGTCTCTATACCCTAGTTTTCTGCAAGTCATACCTGCAGTATGTTGGTGACCATTTTCCCCAAGTCATAAGGTAGATTTCCCTAGCAAAAAAACCTTGTTCCAAAAAGTATTTAAAACTATGATGACTTGTAGTTTTCATGATTTGAAATTGCTTCTCAATGTGGTACTAGGCCATGTCTCTATTCCATGAATAATGGCCATCATTTCCTTATCTTATGTTGACTCACCCAAGTTAATTATATCACATAATTGTTTAATATAGAACACCAATGGTTGTCCCTCTTGCATCAACATTGCATAATCCATTTCCTTGAGGCATCAAATTATGGTTTTAAAATATTAACAAAACCCAATATGGTTAAGATTGCAGTAGTACACATGGATTCCTACAAGGAATGGAAGGCCTATTGTATTGCACCAATCCATAAAAATACATTCTCTTTTAACGAGAAAACTAATGGGGTTGTATTAATTCTACCATAAATCCACACAAATTTTCTATAGTATTCGATAAGACATAGGAAACCACATAAGCTTTTCAATTTTTTTGGGCATAGTGCATACCCAATGTTTCACAACCTCACATTTATTGGGATCCACTTGCACCCCTATCCTATAGTCAATGTGACCTAGTTATTCCACAATAATTAGAAGTTCCAAGAGTACATTTGGAACATTAAATGAACCATTGGCTATCCCATATTAGTTGTAAGCTTTAAGCAACATGTGCCTCCTTAGTCTTGTTATAAATAAAAATATTATCAAAGAAGACTTAAATTGGATGTGCACAAAAAGGGTTAAAAATCTTGTTCATGAAGCTATGAAAAGTAGATGGGGCATTGGAAAGGCCAAAACATATTATTAAAAAATCATAATGTCCATGATGTTTTCAAAATGTAGTCTTAGGAATGTCTACTTCTTTCATTCAAAGTTAGTGATACTCGGAGCATAGATCTAGTTTTGAAGAACTTGTGCACCATGAAGCTCATCCAAGAGGTCTTCAATGTTTGGGATGAAAATATCTTTGACCATCAACTTGTTAAGAGCACAACATTCTAGACACATGTGCCAATTTCCTTCTTTCATCCACACCATGATGAACGAGGAAGAGTAGGTACCATTGCTAAGATGTATCTCTCACATCTCCAACAATTTGTGCATGATCTTTTCAATCTCTTTCTTTTGTGCAAAAGGATTCCTATAAACACACATTGGGTGGTTGAATCTTGGGATTTAGTGGTATGACACTACCATGCTCACCATGGAAAGGGGTATGTTGAGGTGTGTTTCAAATATCTGTGATATTTTTCCAAAATCAACTACAAATCAAAATGAAATTCCTATGGGGAGTTGTCTATAGCTTGGGTGACATTTAATTGGGAAATAATTCTTGAGTGACCTTTCTTTAGGAAATTTTCGATACATTGAGTTTTGATAATTTATAGTGAACTTGCATGTAAACCTTTAAATATGTGTTTATAGCTCTTCTTATTGAAGTTCATATATAACTCCTTGAAATCCATTTTAATAGCCTCCCAACCATTATGCTCCAAAAACTACATCACAACCTCTCATTTCAATAGAAAACATGTTTCATTTGAGGAAAGGGTCCCCCATTTGGAATCCACCGCATTTCATTATACCTTCATTAGCCATCATCATTTGAAGATTCTGCACCTCACATACATAATAGTGGGTATCTTCTACAACTCATTCATTGATAAAATTGTGAGTGTTGCCACTATCGATCAAGACAACCACGTTCTTGTGCTTGATATAGCCAACTGTCTTTAAGGTGTGGGAAGCTATAATTCCTAATAACGCATGGAGGGAAATTTGGAGCTCCTCACAAGGAGTATCCTAAGTGGCACTTCATATTGTGGAGTCTCACTTGATCTTGTTCATGTCATCCTCTAAGTTTTTCTCAAACATTCCTAGTGAGGTCATATTTATGGAAATGATTTATGATCCTTACATGTATACCCTTTGGAAAACTAATCATCATAATGATAACACAAGATGAAACATTGATATTATGTTTCCTTTGCAAGGTCAACTTGTAGAACTGCAAGGGAAATAAGGGGTAGTAATGGTAGTAGGAACAAAAAGGGGATATTATTGTGGAACAAAATTGGATCGTTTGTTTTGGGTAGTGACCACCACATAGGAATTTCTGCTCACTAAGAGGCCTCCAATCACGTAACAAGGTGGGACATGAAGAGTCATTTTTTTAATTTCCTTCTTAAACACTCCTTGAGGAACTTGTTAATGCTACCTTTTTTTTTACCAATCACTCAAAGGTAGTGATAAAATATTTCATTGTGCTAATTTGATACGTCATAGTTAATATCCCAAAAAAATGAGTATCAATTTCAAATTTAACATAAATAAATTGGTTCCATGTAAATATACCACCTCCACACAATGTCTAAATGATTCATCATCGATAATAACTCCTTGATATATAAATATCATACCTCCATACAAAGTCTAATTGATTCATTATCAATAATAACTCCGAGTGGCACCAACTTTGAAGGATGTGATGTATTAATTTAGGCCGACACCAACTTTGTGGCTCCCATCTCCGCATCTATTTACTTTACAGGACAAATAAATCCATAAATAAGTCTGTGATATTTATTCAAATGGGCACTTACATTGTGACTTTCACCAATAAATTCCACACGCCTTCTCACACCCGACAGTAGATCATTTTGGAAGGAATGACTATTATTCTCATCTTTGTGATGAGACTAGTCAACAACATACCCTCTATTATCATTATTTTATTATTATAACATTTTAAATCAATGTGATGTTTTGAAGTGAAAGTTGTCTTCTAACTTGTTTTCTCGTATGGCCTCATTGTGTCACTTCACTATCACCAATTAATTATTGACCACACCCCATATAATGATAACCACACCCTATCCCTTACAGTGTTTAGGTCAATTCCAAAGTCCTCACGAGACAAGGTCTCTTAAAAGATCTCCCTTTCGTGGACCAAACTTATGTAAACATCTTTTAAGAACAACATATCATCAATTTAGAATATGCTAAGAACATGTGTTTCCTCTTAAGAGATCATAAGTTCAAATCCAAAAAAAGTAGAGTATGTATACCTTTATATACTTTACTAGTTACATCACTTTGTAAAAAAGAATATCTTATCTCATAAACAAAAAAATCCCATACACCAAATTGATGTTTGACTCGAATATAACCTAAAACTAAATTATTATTATTATTTTCTTAAAAATAACTATGATCTATATCCTCCCAAATATCATGAAAAGTAATTTCTTTTAACTTTTTCGCCAAATATGAAAAGTAATTTCTTTTATCTTTTTTGCCCTAATTTGTGCTATACCCCTTTCGCCTCCGTTTCACCTCACTATGATCTATATATCCTCCCAAGTATCATGAAAAGTAATTTCTTTTAACTTCTTCGGCCTAATTTGTGCTATACCCCTTTCGCCTCCCTTTCGCCTAACTTGTCCTATACTTTTCGTTTGCGTAACCGGTTCTAAATTCCTTTCACTATTCCAACACCGTGGAAAAGTATAAAAGGATGTATTGGGAAAGTGCACACTACAACCAAAATAAAATAAAAAATGCACATTAAAATCATTATGGAGATGGGCTGACATGATATGTGTTATGTTTCACACCCTCGACACTACGTAAAATTTTTGTAAATAAGTTTTTTACAAAAGAATATATTAAAAAAGAATTTTTATTTTTTATTTTGGATATTAAAATTTAAGTTAATAAATCATTAACATTAAAAATTAAACAATTTAAAAGGGGAAATCAACTTATTAGGACAACATAATAATCAACCATAACAATGAAATGCATATAATTTAGTTGTACCATCCAATAACATACTTCTAACTCATAGAGAATTGTGTTTTAAATTTGATTAAAGAACTTATATTTTATTTTTGAAGTTAGGTTTTTTATATGTTTTGTAAACTTTTTATCACTTTTTTAATTTCTCAAATTTATTATAGAGTTAAAGGTTTCCCAATTTTATCTAGTTTATATATAATTATTTAAAATAAACAAACGATGAGCTTTGTTTTAGAGCTTAATTAGATTTATTTGAGGTATTTGTCTCTATGGATAGTGTACTAGATCTTTATTTGTTATGGTTGTTTTTTGTTATGATGTTTTTTGATGTGGGTTGTATATATTGTAATGGAGGTTGTAGTTCTGTTTTATAGGTATCATTTCGGAAGAGTTATATGTAGTTTTGATTTTGTTTATGAATAATAAGTTACATGTTTTTTCGTGTGAAAAAAACCAAAGCTCATCGTCATTGTTCCTATTAGAATATAATCCGTTAGGGTTATATAATGTAAATAAATAAATAAATAAATAGTAGGAAGCCAAACAGGCTGAGCGGAAGGTGAAACCCAACCGCCATGTGATTTGTATAAATATAGGCATTTGCATTGGAATAATAATCAAATCGGGAGTTATTACCAACAAGTGGTATCAGAGCAGGGCTATCTGCTATAACTCCTACTGCATTTCTGCCCATTACTGGCATTCTGCTTGCCAGTCCATTGCCAGACTGCTCCATCAATCTACCAGTGGAGTCGCATGCAATGTATGCGTTACTCCATCTGCCTGCGTTTATTCTCTGCTAAAAATTTTGAACAATACCTAACCCTAATTTTTTGCTGGCCGCCTCTTCATTCCCCATCGCTGCTGGCACAGTATCTTCTATGCAAAAATTCCACTCAGCTTACAGCTCCACAGCTACACGCTGGTGTAACAGGAATGTGCTGAAGTTTGAGACTGCACCACTACGTTATGAGGAGTCTGTACATTGTTTTGTGGAGATTGAATGAAAGCCACGAATGATAAGTTCTTGCCCGCGCCCTAGACTTGATATCAAATAAGTCCGGCAGTCTCCATCCCGCTAGAATCGTTTTGGATAAAGGCTTCTTCCCACAAGAAGTCGATTCTCATTAGGATGTTCCCTCATCACCAGATCTAAACATTGCAAAAGATCTGGATTCAGTTCCACGTGAAACCCTAATTTATGCTGCGATATAGTTGTGACTGCGTTGTTGAGTATATATCCTGGGTTTTTGGGAGCGACCTCTGGGCTCTGGATATTACTGCTGCAGCATAGAAGCAAGATTATTATCATCTAGTATTACTGCGTTGAGCGTGGATTGGAGATAGCCTGCGTTGGAGCTGCTTGCAATCAACATTGAAGCTTTGGTCTCCCCCGTTTCTCTGTTCAATCCCAGCGTCTTGAATGATGTTCCCGCTGCTGCGTCTCACGTATTCACTGAGATTTCGTGGTTTGTGGCTCTTGTTGTTTTGAGCCTACTCCGATTTCGGACTCTTTAGACGGTCTCTTTTTTTGTTGCTATTGGCTAGAAATAAAAGCTCTCATTACTGGAGTTGTCTGCTGGAGAAAGAAATAATGTATGCGTTGGAGACTTATTAATGTATGCGCTGGAGAGTTTTGAATGTATGCGCTGTAGAAATAATGAAGTGCTGCGACCTGCTCCTGTGGAGTATCATGAAGATGGAAGTTGTGAGATGATGTTGCGTGGTATAATACCTATCAGTGGTGATTATTGCCTGCATTAACACTGTGCACTGTTGAGATTGCTACCAGTGTGAAGACCAGCGTGGAGATTGAAGAGCTGCGTGGAGAGATTGTGCTGGTATATCATTTTAATGCTGCGTTTTGATTTGCATGAAGCTGTACTGAAGTCACGTTGAAGGCTGCGCTGGAGATGAGACTGCAATGCAATACTGGAGCTGAGTATATGCGTTGAGCTAGATGCCTGCAGACTGCATACATGTTGTGTGAGCATCACCAATGAAGACTGCGTGTTGATTATAGTCTGCCCTATCAACTGCGTGGAGAGTGACTGAGAAATAATGTATGCTGCGTTGATATCTCTTGAAAAATTGTATTCTCCATTATGAAAACAGCCTATTTCTATGCTTGTAACTCCACCATATATGAGCTGCACATTTTGGTGCATCTGGTGCGTCTGCCGAGTCTATTGCTTGGAAGTGCATAAAACCTCATTTATGCCCTAATTTATGTGCGTTGGTAAATTCTGCAAGTATTTGTTTATTCTCATTGAGTGATTACTATATTTTTAAGGAGATTGTTATAAGCTTTTCAAAATCTTGGAGGTTGTAGAAAATTTGTTCACAACATTGTAAGCCTATTTGTTGCAATAGACTACAAAACCATAAACCCTACAGCGATTATTGGCATTCTATCTGTGCATTTTAATGGATTTAAATAGGGTTTTGCTTACAAGAAATCATTGCAAAGATTGCTGGTGCACAAAAGAAATTATATTGTGAAGAAAAGTTGCAGCTGGTCGACCGTATTGAATTCCCAAAAAGGATTCACGAGTGGTCTAAGAAAGCTTGCAGCTGTTGCTATAGCTGCTCCAAAAGAAGAAAAGTTGCAGAACCAGATCCACATCATTTAGACAATCACAATGGCAAGTTACAGTTATGATTGAGGTATCATTGTAATTTTTCATATGAAGATTAGAATTGTCCATGTAAACAACACTCTAAAGTAAATTACATGGAGATGTGTTGAAAGAATTCTAATCCTGTGTTTCTTTGAGAGTTGTGCCTCTCCCTCACCATCACCTCTGTAAATCACCTTGGCAGAGACAGTAGACCTGCAAGGTTATTGTTTTTCTCTTTGTCATATCAAGTTTATTATTGTAAATTACACTAACAGTTGAAAAGATGCTCTCTTTGGCATCTAGTATTGGTGCTGCCCTAGCTGGCAAAGACCAATCCAAAGACCCTTCCAAGGGAGATTGCGGCAAAGAGAGAGGACAAGGAAGAAGAAATTTCAGAGGCAGAGGGGGAAGAAGCAAAAGATCAAAGTTGCAGTGCAAGCGTTGCAGAAAGACTGGGCACACATCAGATCAGTGTTGGGCTTCATGGGATTCCATCAAAGACAAGCACAACCAGAAGAAAGATGACCAAGATACTAGTAAATCTTCTAATTCTTGTATTGTTGCACATTGTAATATTGGATTTAATGAAATGACTTCTCTTTCATCTTACAAAGATTGTTGGCTGCTTGATATTGGTGCAACATCACACATGACATTTAGAAAAGACTGTTTTGAAGAACTGAATGAAACAATATATGGCATAGCGTACTTTGCAGATAAGTCAAGTATTAAACCAAAGGGAATGGGCACCATTCGACTGAAGATGCCTGGATTCCCTAATTTCTTGTTGAATAACGTTCTCTATAT
>LPNX010901631.1:315892-348030 GCA_001517045.1 Pseudotsuga menziesii | reverse complement strand
AACAGGCTGAGCGGAAGGTGAAACCCAACCGCCATGTGATTTGTATAAATATAGGCATTTGCATTGGAATAATAATCGAATCGGGAGTTATTACCAACAGTTCCAATTTTTTTATTATGATGAGCAATACTCATATAAAATAAACAAAGTTTATGTCAATGTTCACATTTTTTTATTACGATGAGAAAAACTCTAGTTATGGTAAAAAATACAAACAAGAAATATAAATTGTACTTAAAATAAAAGAATCAAAAGAAAAATAAATTTAATTTGAATTTTAAAAAAATTATAAATATAATAAAAAACGTAAACATCAACAAAATAAAACATAAATTGATAGTCTTAATTATGCTTATTTTACTTAATATTAGGGTGAAAACACGAAGTTGGGTAACACTTCCATGAGAATCGGGTGCCCAAGTAACATAGCGGACGTTATTCGACCGAATAATGTTTTTATTCGCCGAATAACAAATCCTTTATTCGGCAGAATACCTTTTAACGGTGAACAGTTTAATTTGACGGAACGCATAGCCGGCTAGTAATGTTTACCGGCGGTTCAATGTGTATTCGGCTAATCAATCGTTTGGCCGAATAACTATTCTACATAAAAGGTCGGCTGCGGCCCCATTTTCATGATTTTCTCTTGCAGTCATCTGCTGTCTTCCACCACGCGCAGCATTGCCCGTCGTGCTTGTCCCGCCACCTTCCTGGTCGCTTGTTGTACCCGTCCCGCCACCCGATTTGTCGCCCGTCGTCCCCGTCCCTGCTTGCAGTCCCGCCTGTTGTGCGTTGACGTGTACGTCCGCCACCCCGCCATGTTTCTAGCATCCTCTCGACATGGAGGTCTGTGCGTGGAGGTCTGTTCATGGAGGTGTGTTTGTGGTCTGTTCTTGGAGGGTCTGTTCGTGGTCTGCTCTCTTCTTGTCAGGTATTTGTTTCTGCATTTGTTTTATAATCCGAACGTTGAACAAAGTGATTCATGGCTTGTTGTAGCCAATGGCTTAAATTTCTTTTTCGTTGTAGTTTTTATTTTATTTTATAGTTTTTTATTATCTTAAAGTTTGCATATGTTAATTAGTAGTGTAGATTTTTTTAATTTTAATTTTAGTTCATAGGTATTATGAGGAAGATATTCATTCATGAACTCTGTTCATGGACAGAGTTGATGAAAGAACTCTATCCATGGACAGAGTTGATGAACTCTGCATGGACATAGTTGATGAACTCTACATGGACAGAGTTCATCAAATCTGTCCCTGATCACTTTACTTAGCATAAGGGATTTTAGTTGTTTTTATATAAATCATAAACAAAAAAATCTATGTATTGAGATATGAATGTAATAATATTATAATATTTGCATATCAAAGTTACAATTATAGTTATATTATGGGATTTGGCTTTACTTAGCATTAAGGTTTTAAGTTGTTTTTATGTAAATCATAAACAAACAAACAAAATCCAAGTATTGAGATTTGATGTACCTAATAATATTAAAATATTTGGATATTAAAGTCAAAATAAGATATTTTAGTATTTGCATATCAAAGTTACAATTATAATTATATTTTGGCAAGGTACAAGTTGGAATGAAGGAAAGTGGAGGCATAGGTGTGCATTTAAAGATATTCATGTCAATTTTGGTCTTTTGATATTTTTTCCAAAATGAAGAGTCACTTAGGGTAACAAACAAAACATGCGTGACATCATCACCTTCCTCATTGACATACTTCATGAACTCTGTCCACGTGGACAGAGTTCATGAACTCTGTCCATGTGGACAGAGTTAATGCGTGACATCATCACCTTCCTCATTGATAGACTTCATGAAATCTGTCCACGTGGACAGAGTTCATGAACTATGTCCATGTAGACAGAGTTCATGAATTCTATCCATGTGGACAAATTTCATGAACTCTATCCCTATATGAGCTTAGTAGTCTTCCATTGGAGTCTCGTTCCGCGAGGCTGCATAAGCTAGGCCTTCAGTTACTGCAATAAAATAACCTCAGAAGAGATATTCAAAAGCTCATTCATTAGAGTTCTATAGGGGTTAGCAAATAATTACAACTTAGTTTAATTTGGTTTATGTGCGTCTAGCTACTTATAGTTTTACGTATTTCATGTTATGTCACAAGTACAAGATAGCCATAATCATTAAAAAAGTGGAATGTATTATTATAGTATAAATAACAAGGGCATTTAATTTGTAGTTATGATTACCGATCCATTTGATCTATGTATTTCTAATATAAAATACCAAAAATAACAAATAACAATTATTATTACACTGAGGTTAGTATCATTCCCATTAATCTATGACATAAAAGAATCACAAATAACCTATATAATGCTTATTAGTTACAGTTTATACTTACCATTATATTAGGATATTGTACTGATTGATCTGATTATTAAGCCTATAAATAGTCATAGATCAACTCTGCATTCATAAAAGTAAGATCTGTTTGTGGTTAAGCTTTAACATATACAAAGGGTTATAGAAATAATATATATAAAGTAAACTACTTACACCTAAGCTCTAAGCTGAATTGATTACAACCTGTATTAATATGAAGTAATATGCAAATGTTGATGATTACACTTTTCATGCTATAACTTTTTTTACATTGTTGGCAGGCATCGTTCGTTTTTTCAGTGGTTGGTTTGTTTTTCTTCCTTCATTGTTCGAGTTTATTTATAGATATGGGTCGCAGTGTCATTTATATAAAGAAGGGTAATTTATCTTTATTTGTAGATATGGGTCGCAGAGTATTTGGAGTTATAGATATGATTAATCAAATCTATAACTCCAATTACTCCACGACTGATATCTACACATAAAATTTAGAGGAAGCGGAAGTAGTAATGCGTTTACTTTTTTCTTTCTTTCAAGGTATGTACTATTGCCCACATTTATCATTCAATGGTTAATCTTTGGATAGAGTGCATGAACTCTGTCAATGTGGACATAGTGCATGAGCTCTATCCACATGGACAGAGTTCATGTACTCTATCCACATGGACAAAGTGCATGAACTCTGTCCATGTGGACATAGCGGACAGAGTTCATGCGCTCTGTCCATTTGGACAGAGTTCATGCGCTCTGTCCACATGGACAGAGCTCATGCACTCTGTCCACAAGGACAGAGTGCATGAGATCTGTCCACATGGACAGAGTACATGAACTCTGTCCATGTGGACAGAGCGCATGAATTTTGTCCAAATGGACAGAGTGCAACATATTTTTGTTTGGAATTAAATTCTGCCATTGCTTCCTATACTTTATTTTATTATAACATGTCTTTTATTATGGTAAGTATGTATATTGCTAATAAGTGTACCTATAATGTCCAATGTAGTTAATACAAAATAAATCTAATCCCACTACTCCAAGATTAGCTCTATGATTACCATTGCTTACTTCCCGCTTTGTTTGTATCTAGGTGGATTACTAGATAAAGATGACTAGTATAATTTTAATTGTTTATATTTTTGAGTGCTTACATTGTAACCACCTATCGTAATAATTCAAATCGAGAACATTCTTTTATGATTCTAGGGAATAATGAAAATATTTGTAGATATATTTTATGTATTAATTTAGGATTTAAATTAAGATTTATGTTCATGAATTGATTCTTTGACATAAAGAAATGTAACTTTTACTTAATATTTGATGATATTGGTTCCATTCATTTAAAAAATCAAAAACACAAATATTGGCACATTAATTTCTCATACATCCAACAATAAATTAACTATATTCATTTTAAGAACTATTAGATAATAAATTAGCTATATTCATTTTAAGAACTATTAGATAATAAATTAGCTATATTCATTTTAAGAACTATTAGATAATATTAGGGACATCTAGGTCCTTATTAAAAACTTAGTTTTTTTTAGTAGCTAGGTCTTTGAAGTCGAGGAATTAACATGTAGAATTTGAATATGTTATGAGTTGATATTTGTGTAAACTTGTCGATATCATATCAAATGAAAATAGATAATTAATTAACTATATCCATTTTAAGAACTATTAAATAATATTAGGGACATCTAGGTCCTTATTAAAAACTTAGTTTTTTTAGTAGCTAGGTCTTTGAAAGTTGATGAATTAACATGTAGAATTTGAATATGTTATGAGTTGATATTTGTGTAAACTTGTAGATATCATATCAAATGGAAAGAGAGCATCCTTTGAGACAGAAGCGTAGGAGGTCATCAGATTCTTCGGGAGTTGGTGTCCCAAATGATAATCGAAGATTGTCGACTTCACCTAGGGATTCAAGCTTATTGTATAGTTCACATTCATTCGATCATCGACGTGGCGATAATGGTAGAGATGATTCCCCCTTATCCTCTGTGGGTGAACGTGGATCTCGACCTTCTGTACGGGAGACAAGCATGGATGCATAGCAAGGTTCGCAAGCGGCACGTCATCCTACACAGGGTGGCGAAGGTCAAGCTAGGACGCAATATGTCCAACTAGATGAGGGTTGTACACCCATTACGACCTGTCCATCAAATTTACCGAAGGAGCTTCCATGGGAAAGTGGTCTTCAACAAACGACACTTGAAAGTTGTAGGGATGACTATGACAAGCTGCAAAACAATCTTTCTAGTTTGGATCTCGCTCCAGAGAACAAACAAAGTATAGAGATGGTTTTGCAATCAGTACAAAAATTCATTGAGGTATATGAGGATCTTGGACCAACAACAGACGGTTTTGTTCCCTTGATGCAAAGAAGAAAGATACAAGTGATGGGTCCAAACAACTGGGCTGTTGTGAAGGAGAGAGTGACTAGAGAACATGCCAACTCAATGTTTAACTTCAAAGATGGCCTAAAGCATAATGCATTGAAAGTGCAATATTTTAAGCACCCTGAACTTGCACATTTTTTATATGATCGGTTCCTTCCAGCCTATGGTCAGTTGCCATGGAATGATGAGGTTCCTAATTATTTTGCTAGGTTTTTTTATGCTGATTTGTTTTTAAATATGAAGCCAGACTATACTGATATTCATTCTGATTTTTATGGAGTTGGAAAGGGGAGGATATTCAATCGAAAAGGTTCTCTTAGAGATCCCAGTACTCTTCGACCTCCGCCTCAGATATCTCGTCCACCTAGGCTTATGACTTACAAATCGGAGATGGAGCCCGCATCACAAGTTGGGACAACTGCAAAGAATAATGTTTCCGAAGGTTTGACTTCGACATTTGTAGGAGTTGATGTTGGATTGAGTCGAGAGAGGGCTCGAGCCGCTATTCGAAAAAAAATTTGTTTACAAAAAAAATGATGAGTTAGATTGTATGGGCATTGAAGATCTAAAGGCATATGCCAAGGTTTGTCGTGATATAGCTTTGGATAGAATATCTAATGACACGTCAAGTATAAGAGAGGTTTGTGTACTTTCAATCTATTTACCTTTTTCATTTATTTTGAATTGATCTTTTTGTTACATTATATCTATGTATGAAAAATTATTTTTTGATGTATAGTAATAAATACGTTATGTAAATGTTTATTGGTTTCAGTTTTCTCGACTGTTAAATGAACATAATTTTATAGTCTCCACTAGTCAAAATGCTGGAAATGTAAAAGAGCATTTTGGAGAGGTATATTTATTACTTACATATTTATATTTATGTTTGAAAGATATTTTATCTTTTTGTTTTTAAATTTAACTATGTATCTTATTGTTAATTTGCCTTATCCATGCAGCTTTCATTAGATTCGAACTTTTTAGATGATTTTCCATATATTGTGAGCTAATTATTTTTTTTTTTCGGTTTTAAGTTAATTTCTTAAGCTTATTTTTTTTTGCTTTTACTATGATTTATTTATTAACAAATTTTAAATTTTAAGGGAAGAGAACATATTGAAATTGGTGGTGAAGATATAGGTTCTCTTATGGATGTGGATATTGGCACCGAGGTCATTTTGTTCATAATTGAACTGTTCTTGAATTGTTCTCTGATATATAAGTTTAAATAGTTTAAATAATTTTTGACATTTGTAAATTGCTCTTATATATGTTGAATCTTGGGTCTCTTTGATCTTTTCGAGGCAAAGGGAAGACTCCACTCGAGGATAGTGGTGGAATTGTAAGTTTAATATTTTATTTTTTTGAATTTAGTTTAAAACAGTTTAAATAATCTGTAGGATTTATAAATTGTTTTTATACATGTTGCAGCTTGAGTCTCCTCCACCCTTTAGAGGCAAAGGGAAGATTCTATTGGATGATAGATAATTTGAGGTCATTTTGTTAATAATTGAATTGTTCTTCGATATATTAGTTTAATATTTTAATGTTTTTATTTTAGTTTAAAAATGTTTAAATAATTTATGATATTCATAATCTGTTTTTATACATGTTGTAGATTGTTATGAGTCCAAGGGAATACCCCAGTGGAGGATAGTGGTGGACTTCCATTTAGAGAATTATTTATATTGTAATTTTTTTGTTGATATATATATATCGTAGTTGTTTTGGACATCGAGGAGCTTAATTTTTGGATTATACATATGTACATTGAACTCACATGTTCATGATTGTTTTTTTGGATTATATACATGTACATTGACCTTACATATTGTTTTTTGAATTATATACATATATATTGAAGTTACATATTATGAATGTATATATTATTAAATTTATGTATGTTTGTAGATGTAAAATATTTTCACTGTTGAGAAGTTGAGAATGTTAGGAACGTTAAGAAGTTTTGATATGGATTTTACATATGTAAAGGTTAGGAATGTTAAGAAGTTTTGATAGGTGCAAATATATGAATGTATGTATTATTAAATTTATGTAGGCTTGTAGATGTAAAATATTTTCAGTGTTGAAAAGTTGAGAATGATAGGAATGTTAGGAAGTTTTGATAGGTGCAATCTAATGTTAATAATTAATATGGGGAATGTTAATGTTAAGAATGAACATCGAGAATTCTAGGAATCAATGTGGGGAATGTTATGAATGAATGTTAGGAAAGGTTAGGAAATGTTAGGAATGTTAGGAAGTTTTGATAGATGCAAATATGTGAATGTATGTATTATTAAATTTATGTATGTTTGTAGATGTAAAATATTTTCAGTGTTGAGAAGTTGAGAATGTTAGGAATATTAGGAAGTTTTTATAGGTGAAATCTAATGTTAATAATGAATATGGGGAATGTTAGGAATCAATGCGGGAATGTTAGAAATGAATGTTAGGAAATGTTAGGAAGTTTTGATAGGTGCAAATATATGAATGTATGTATTATTAAATTTATGTATGTTTGTAGATGTAAAATATTTTCAGTGTTGAAAAGTTGAGAATGTTAGGAATGTTAAGAAGTTTTGATAGGTGAAATCTAATGTTAAGAATGAATATAGGGAATGTTAGGAATCAATCTAGTTTTGATAGGTGCAATATTCCTAACTCACATCTTGTATTCACAATCGAAGTTTAGGTCATGGTCATATACATAACCAGAATATTATCTCCCGTCATAAAACTTTAATTTATTACTTGCCATTGGCAATATGCCTCTGCCTCACATGGAATATTTTTTATTACTAAGGTAAAATTAACAACTTGATTCTGAATTCTAATAAATTAAAGCTCAATCCATGAAGTTTCTAAGGTAACATTAGCAACTTGATTATGAATTCCAATATTTTTTATTACAAAAGTAACATTAGGAACTTGATTCTGAAATCTAATAAATTAAAGTTCAATCCATGAAGTTTCTAAGGTAACATTAGAAACTCGATTCTGAATTCTAATATTTTTTAATTACTAAGGTAACATTAGCAATTTGATTCTAAATTCTAATAAATTAAAGTTCAATCCATGAAGTTTCTAAGGTAACATTAGCAAATTGATTCTAAATTCTAATAAATTAAAGTTCAGTCCATGACTTCTAAGGTAGCATTAGCAACTTGATTCTGAATTCTAATAAATTAAAGTTAAATCCATGAATTCTAAGGTAACATTAGCAACTTCATTATGAATTCTAATAAATTAAAGTTCAGTCCATGACTTCTAAGGTAACATTAGCAACTTGATTCTAAATTTTAAATTTTTTTATTACGAAGGTAACATTAGCAACTTGATTCTGAATTCTAATAAATTAAAGTTCAGTCCATGAATTCTAAGGTAACATCAGGAACTTGATTCTGAATTCTAATAAATTGAAGTTCAATCCATGACTTTTTAGGTAACATTAGCAACTTGATTCTAAATTCTAATAAATTGAAGTTCAATCCATGACTTCTAAGGTAACATTAGCAACTTGATTCTGAATTCTAATAAATTAAAGTTCAATTTTGAATTCTAATAAGGTAACATACTAAATGACTAAGTACACAATTATTTTGAATTCTAAAACATCAATCCATCTTTGAACATGATAGCCAATCTTAACATAAAACAAGAAATGATATAGTTAAAAACATCGCAATGGAATGTCATCCTCAATTATCCATTCATGGTCATATTTGGACAGTTTCCATTTTCTATTTTTTAAGTTTTTTTTCGATGGAACTTGTACCAATTTTATTCGAGATGCACATACTAAATGACTATACTAACAACATATAACATTAGGTTCATAATCCTGAAAGTAGACATAATTTTCAGTCATATGGGTCTGCTGCAAAATACAACCTTTTAAAATGATGGATCCTCTCTCATATGTAAATCCATTGTCATTGTAGTCCTCCAATAACTTCATTTTACCTTCAGTGTATCGCATCAAATAATATTTTACATTTTCGTTGTTTTCTAAAGGTGCAATCAAACCAAAACATCTCCTATGCAAATTACAATTGGCATTAGAGTTTTTAAGTGAATTAAATTGACTATATACACATAAGGCAATGGACAACAATGAACA
Organism: Pseudotsuga menziesii; assembly: GCA_001517045.1. Classification (NCBI taxonomy): domain Eukaryota; kingdom Viridiplantae; phylum Streptophyta; class Pinopsida; order Pinales; family Pinaceae; genus Pseudotsuga; species Pseudotsuga menziesii. The sequence goes on along the minus strand of LPNX010901631.1, from coordinate 339,134 downwards.
ATCAACAAGAACATTACCTTCTCTAACAAGATCTGAAATTCTATTGCCATTAGATGATATTTTTATTTCTTCTAATTCTAATTCTTCTATGCTTGCTAGTATCATTTCCCCTTTTAGATTAATCTCTGTGTGTTTCCAATGTTTTACGTAGTTATTTGTTATGTTTTCACAAACTTCTATAGATTCAACATTTTCAGTGCAAATATGACAAAAACATGATTGCTTTCTACTGTGAAATGCAAACACGTTTTGAAAGGATTTTGTTTGAATAGAGTGAAGTTCTCTAGTCCCATGTATGGTGCTAGCCTTGTATGGTATTGATCTATCTATATCTTGGACCCCAACAAGCCAAAAAAACCTACACAATAAATGATAAATCACAAATGACAACTTTTAATATTAGTGTACAAATACTTCAATGTTAGTACATACATTTTTTAAACTTGACAATTAATATAAATTAAAAAAATCGTGTACATACCTGCGCACATCTTTTGATTGTTGACTACAGTCATGGCTAAGATGTGATTTACACCATTGGACAACCTCTGCAGCTGAATGGAATCGTCTAGAAGAATGATTCATTTTCCATCTTGGAAGTGCTCTTTTTATGCATGCTCCTGCACCATCATGTTCACATTTTCCATGTCCAGTTTCAAAGAAATTCCAGCGATGTTTAATGTTCAGTGCTTTACGAAGTCGACATAACCAAAAAAATGACCATGAAGATTTAAATTGTCCCGCACATCCATCCGACCATATCCAATTTTCATTGAATTTAACTTTACGACTTTTTAGTGAATCATAGAAATTTTTTTCAATACAATGTTGAACAAAATGTGTATCGTGTGTACGATCATCAGTGATAAAAAAGTGATATTCTTTAATCACGTCTTGATTGTCACACGTGTTTTCAATGCCATCAACATCTTGTTGAGAATGTCTATATAGAACATGGACAAATATCGAAACTTGGTCAGAATGATAGTATTCACTTTGAATCTCTTTTTGTGGAGCAAATGTGTAGTTTTCTACAAAATCAACCACAGACAAAATTGTTCCAGCTGGAAAAATTTCACGGGACTATTTGAATTGAAGGTCTTTCCATCGTGCTCTATGTGAATGCTTGGTGTATTTATAAATTTCGCTTTCAAATTTCTTGAGAAAATCTGTCACACTTATTTTATCTTCTCGCAAATCAATTCTTTTGGAATGTGCATCACTGGAACTTGTAGAATAATTGTCGTATTCATATATTCTCCAATAAACGGTTACATTTGAAAGCGACTAATCATTATCGATAGGGTATTTATTGTGGAATAAAACAAGATTCCACAACCATGACAATGTTTTCCATTGACACATTTCTTATTATAAAATACTTCATTGTGATTTCTCTCATAGAGAGTTTGAGATATGAATTCACATACTGTGGGCGGAGGTGGTGAATTTGTCAAAGCATTTTACCAAATTCAAGAAACGTGTCGTAATATAATTGAAATTGCACATGATAATGACATATTAATTCCACAATGATCCTCCTTGAATTTATTGAACAATTGTACTTGTGTCATTGCCATTATATGTTTTGGACGGATTTCATATACATTTCGTGATACTCTTTGGCTTATCACATCCCTTGAATTTGGTGAAACTCGAGCATGTTCCAACCAATATTTTTGTACAATATCTTTAACACCTTCTCCCATTCTATCTTTGTAAGGTTGTCTACAAATAATTTCCCAGCAAGCAAGTTCATAATTTTCATCTATTTGCATTCTGAATTTTCTATGCTTGTGTAATGTCTTTCTTTAGGTTCCAATTGATTGTGCTAGTTGTGTTGTCAAACGTTTTTGTCTAATACTAGCTAAAACAATTGCTGTCTGAATTGCTCTACGTGCAACACTGGTATCTTTCTTTCTGGATTTTCCAATTTTTTTTATGACATCACCTATATTTTCTATCACATTATGTTTCAGTTTCGACTCTTTTGTCACCTTGTGAATACCCAATAATGACGTAGCACCTTCTAACTTCTTGGACACCAATAAACATCTCAAAACCTGCGTTTGTCCTATTATTGAACAATCATTGAGAATATCATCATAAATTTTTGCAGCATGATATCGTGCAACATGTATGGGTAATTTTTCTCCATATTTGTCACAATCAATGTCTTCTAACATTTAATCATCAATGGTGAAAGTACCTATACATCAAGTTAAATTTAATTTAACATATGTCCAAAAATACAATTCATTATAAAAAATGAATTTGGAAAATACATGATATATACATACCAGGTCCAATTTGTGAATCTTGATTTTGATCTTCAATATTGACTTCATCAACATTAACATGTAAATCATGATTTACATCTTCAACAATGGTCTCTTCAACTTCCAATTGTTCTTCTTGTACCCTATTTTCAATTTCCATTTCATCAACAGTGTCATGTAAATCTGTTCTTATATCTTCAATTCTCTCTTCTGTTTCTGCAACCCTTGCTCTTTTGGTTCTATTTCTGATTTTTTGTTTTTCCCTATTAGCATCGTCATCACCTTTACGATCCCTTCTTTTTTTACGGTTTCTCTTATTGCCCATGATTGTTTAATCTCCTTTGGAAAAACCATTGGAAAAAAATAAGAACACCTTGTAAAGAAATCTTCTTTGTAAAACCATTGGAAGAAAAAAACCTCTTTGAAAAAAAAAACTTCTTTGAAAAAACAACTTATATAAATATTTTGGGAAAAAAACTCCTTTGCAAAAACACCTTGCAAAAAAACTCTTTGGAAAAACCCATTGCAAAGAAATAACCTACTTTGGAAAAATACATTGGAAAAAAAACTCTTTGAAAAAACCCATTGCAAAGAAATAACTCCTTTGCAAAAATACCTTAGAATACAAAATCTTGTGCAAAAGTGCCTTGGAAAAAAACTCTTTGAATGTACCGTCTTGGAAATAAATAACAAGAAAAATACATTTTTGCAAAAAAAACTCTTTGGAAAACCCATTGCAAAGAAATAACCTACTTTTCAAAAATACCTTGGAAAAAACACTCTAAGAAAAAAACCTCTTGCAAAGAAATAACTCCTTTGAAAAAATACTTTATAACACAAAATCTTTGGCAAAAGTGCCTAGGGAAAAATATATTTGAATGTACCCCTTGGAAATAAATAAGAAGAAATATACCTTGTTAAAAAACTCCTTTGGAAAAAGAAATCTCCTCTCAGAACCCCTTCAAAAATATTTTGGTCAGATATATGCGAAATGAAATTGTGCGAAAATAATGAATCTATTTTGTTTTACTTATACAAATATAGATAAGGTAATTTTTTTTTCCTGTTGAAGAAATTTTTTTTGTGTTTGGTTTTTCGGCCGAACAACATTTGTTGTAAATAACGGTTCCGTAACGGAAAAACATTATTCAGCTGAATAATTGTTCGGCCGAATAACCTCTAAGACCTGAAACCTGCACAGTTTTCGGGTTTCTCCATTTTCGGAAGGTAAAATGGATGCCTTACACTACAAATCGACTGTCGGACTTGATACCACTAGTTTCGTCATTAAATCTATTTTCTGTAGGTATAGATTTTGTTGTGTATAGGTGAGATCCGATGTTTTTAATTTTTTTGTTTCTTAAAATGTGTCGAGTTTCGTTTCATCTCTTTCCAAATGCGGTGAAATGAAAAATATATAACTTTAAAAATACACCACCTAAAAAATTGAAACAAATATGGTGAGGTTAATTGGAGTGTCTACTTCAAAAGGGTATTCGTAGATTTTTAAGTTTTATAGTCAATTGAGAGAAAAGTGTCGCAACCAAACACATGTTGAAAATCGACAAGGTTTTCCCATTGATCGAATTCAAAAAAGTATTATAATTAGTATATAGATCCGTTAGTTACAAACTTATAGTCATCGCTATAGTATATTGTGTGTAGATTGTCGTAGCATATTTTGTTTTTGCAAAACACAAGTTTAACAATGATTTTAAGGGCGCAACCAAACATGACTATTTTTTAGTCCTTTCATTTTATAAGGATACACTGTCAAACATTTGCCAAAACGACATATCAAATCTCAATAAAAAAAATTGAAAAAATTATGAATAGAAAGCTAACATAATTCCCTAAAAGTTTTGTTTTTACTTAAAAGTGAAATTCTAAAAGAAAATATCACTTTTGTTCGCCCAAAGTTGAAAAACATGAAAGAATCAGATTTATTTTCTCATAAGACCCCCCAAAATAGACACCCATCTTCATGGATTCACCTTATGTAAATTCAGGTTAGTGTTAGTGGCATGAAAAATATTTAGAGCAATTTCTAGTATGGTGATGGTTTGAATGTGACGACACATAGAAGGTCACCATATTCACATGCGATTCTTGAATTTTGAGGTTCCTAAAATAACACATTTTGTTGTGAAAGGTTGATTCCTTGTATTGCACAATTTACATCGTTTTCCTACTAATTTTATTAGCTTATAGGCTTTGATTCATTTTGTTGTCTATCAAGAATGTTTCTCAAATCTTTGAGGTAAATGTCTTTGCTTATTCGTATTAATTTTGTCAAGAGGATTATTTAGATGAAAGTTGTGACATATTTACAAAATAATGAAATTGACAACAATTTTTGTTCAACTTGATTTTTCTACTCAACCAAACTGGGAGTTACATTCCATTATTAGAATGAATGAACACTGGATTCTAAAAGTGTGAATATCAAATACAGAAGTGTAATTATTTGGTTTCCAATGTTTAGGAAAGTGTGAACACCAAATATTGAAAGTGTGCATATCAGATTTGAAAGTGTGAATATTAAAATTTCTAAACCTATTTAAGTGTAACAATGTATACAAGTTTTAATCAAAACAGAAAGTAAACAATGTAATTCACACATAATACACATAAATTTACCCTGAAAACCCCGAAGAGAAAACTGAGGTTAACTTAGAGATTCATCGCTCTCTTTATTTAATTTTTTCATTGTATTAATACAATCATTTACAATACAATATATGGGCATTCACCAACCTCTAAAACCTTAATTCCAAAACTAGAATTAGAACAGGACAGGCCAAAATTATCCCTTGAACCCGTGCAGGAAGGGAGGTAGTCATGCAAAGAATATAACACATACCCAACAAATATAAAATCTTAAAGGATGGCATTGATTCCAATCGTGTTCATATCATTTTTTAATATTATTATATTGGTGACTACATAAAGATTAAATAGAAGAAAAATAAATAAATAAACAATTTAGTAAGAATTGAAGAGTGGAAGGAAATTTTAGAACTAAAGAGTGCTAGGTGGGAAGCCATTAAAGGCAAGGGGAATGGACTTAATGTGGAAGCTAAGTTGGAAAGTGATGAAGTTAGGTAGCTAGGTGGATGGTGGACCGGTTGTTTGAGTGTATACTGGGTAAAAGGAGACTGATAAACTATAGACTTTTACCCTATTAGATCCCCTCAAATATCTCATATATATCATGTGAGCCATGAACTATCTTGTAGCTATGATTTCATTAAAAATATGTATCACTAATCTTCACTCATGTGTTCAATAAAAGAGGTAAAATGATGGGTTGTTCTAGTGAAAGGTTAGGGGATTGAATTGAACAAGGAAGATAGGTAGGTAGTGGATGAAATACCCTTACCTTATAGAAATTTACAGACCAAAGGTAATGCAATGAAAATGTAGGGTAGGGGAAGGGGTGGGAAATAGGTTGTTCTAGCCAACATATGAACTAGTTAGTTGCCCTGGTCTCCTGGGGTAGGTTGGGGAAAAGGAGATTAACAAACTAAAGAGAGAGAATGCAAGAGAGTCGATGGATTATAGGGCCAATGGGTTGAAGAATGATACATTTTCATTAAAATATTTGAAATGTGATACAAGGATGGGGAAAATTTTAGGAGGTAAATTTTGTCATTTGTTTAATTTTCCTTTTTTTTTTCCTTCTTAAAGTTGGAATCAAACCTAACACTTGATTTTTGTCAAGATCAAAGAAACTCCTTTATAGTTGTTATCAATTTGTCACCTTAATGATTTTCCAACATTAATTAATACTTTTACTTGTGCCTTCCCCTCTTCACCATCTCCACTCTAAGATTGTTGATCTTGATGTTCGTATCATTAATCTAGTAATTAATAAAGTTATATTTGAAGAGATCTATTATTGACAGTTTACATAAAGATAACATGAATACATCTAAGATGGTTTGACATTTATATTCCTTAATTATTCTCAAAATCAACATAGATCTATCCTAACTTTAGGTCTATAAAATCTATATATATATAAAGAGAAAAACTTGAGGCAATATTTTCAAATCAAGGGATTTAATCCTTTTTAAAACTTGTTTACATAAGTAACATATGATATATAGTTGTATGCTCTCCTATTTACTTTTTGAAAAATTTTAATAATGTATAAATTCATTAACTATAAACAACTAATAAAATTCAAACATTATTATTTTCCAAAATTATCAGTCGTATTATTAAGTTATTTATAGTTTTATAAAACGTTATATTAGACCAAAATATAAAAATAAATGTTACGATATTATGTACATCGAAAAAAACATCAAATTCTATTGGATTTAAAAAAAACTGAAGTCTAAGTATATAGATCCTGTTATCAGTGTTGCAAGCTGTATGTATCATCTATTTGCACAAAGTTTTCATCGAAAAGCGTATAAAAACTTTATTTTCATTAATAAAAATATTTCTTTAGTCCAACTTATTGTATAAATATTCAAAGATACGACTTTTTGTATAAATATTCAAATGATTGCTTCAAAACTTTTATGAAATTCAGAATCATAAATATCTCCTTACCAAGGGCGTGGGAATCATAAATAGCTCCTTGATTGATTCCAAGAATCCTTGCTGCTTGGTAAGCTAGCTATGGAGCAAACCTCCCTCCATCGGACGGAGGAGGAGCAAAGTCAAAGTCAACGTTGACTTTGCTCCTCCGGTCCGATGGAGGGAGGTTTGCTCCATAGCTAGCTTATTCCCTTACCAAGCAGCAAGGATTCTTGGAATCAATCAAGGAGAATTGGATTAATTTTTTCCATTTTCCAATATAATATATCTTGTGTTTTTTTTTTGCGATTTCGTGGTTCCCATAACATAAAATTAATCTAAACCATACACTTCTAGTATATTTTAGAAAAAAACATTAATCCATCCCCAAATTCTAAAATATAAACATTAAACGTGAACGCAATCAGCGCCATCGTCAATACAATGGAGCGCCCAAAATAAAATATTCGGTCATTTTACATCATACTGAGCAAATCATAAAGTCAACTATATAATATTAACCAGATATAGATAAGGGAAAAGAAATTTATGCACTCGCGTTGGTAGTGGAGCTCACGATGGACCATTTCTCTTGCACAGAGGTGGGAAACGATCGCCAGTGTTTATGTTTTGGAAACGATACCAATTGCTCATCTAGAGATGGACAGCTCCCCCACAATTCTCGGATTGCCTCAAGCTGACCAGATCGCCAGTGTTTATGTTTTGGAAACGATACCAATTGCTCATCTAGAGATGGACAGATCCCCCACAATTCTCGGATTGCCTCAAGCTGACCAACAATTTCTTTCATTTGTGGTCTATCATCGCTCTCTGACGCCAGGCATCTAAAGGCCAATTCTGCAACTGCGCTTACTGCGACCTTTACCCCGTCATTCATTTCCATCTCCAGCTGTGGATCCACGAGTTCATGCAAAACCCCTTCTTGAATCTTCGATATTGCCATGATAGCAAGGTCGATTTCCCTTGTACTACGATTTATGTCAACCGCTAATTTGGCCGAGATGATCTCCACCAAAACGACCCCAAAGCTGTAGACATCTGATTTATCCGTCAGCTGATGATGCTGATGGTACTCTGGGTCAACATACCCTGGTGTGCCTTGTGGGATAGTAGTGACATGCGAGGCATTTGCAGGCACATTCCTGCAAAGCCCAAAATCTGCCACTTTGACATTGAAATTCTGGTCCAAGAGAATATTGGAGGATTTCACATCTCTGTGATATATAGGCGGATCAACGCTGTGAAGAAAACCCAAGGCCTCGGCAGTTTGTATTGCAATGTTCAAGCGAGTCTCCCATGGTAATCCCCTGGGGCCTCTGCGATCACCATGGAGATGATCGGCCAAGGTCCCATTTGGAACAAATTCGTATACGAGCAGCAGCTCTGGACTGTCTGCAGAGCTACAACCATAAAGACGAACTACACGTGGGTGATTCAAGGTCGAAAATATCTGCACCTCGTTGATGAACTGTTCGAGTCTCCGAGAGTTATTCTTGTGAAGTCTCTTTACAGCCACTGTTAGTCCGTCACCAAGTTTTCCGAGATAGACCGACCCAAACCCTCCATCCCCAAGTTCGTTCTTCTTGTGGAAGCAATTTGTAGCCTGTCGAAGTTCTTCATAAGAAAATATTGGCAAACTCCCCATCTTTCGCCGAGGGAGTATAGCTGCTTCCATGTCCCCACCAGCAAGATCACTAGGAGTTTTTCTCCTCTTCGCATAAAACCTTGAGAACAGCACTACTGCGATTGCTATCAGCGCAACTCCTCCAGTGGAACAGCCTAAGGTGGAACGTAGAGATTGATATCAATGTGATTTTCATCTAACCCTCAAAGAGAATATTAATGGAAACAAAACACAAATTCAGCTTGAACTTAATAAATTGGAGATACTATGAATAGGTAGAAATCATATTTACCTATTATAAACGCCGACTTGTTTGGCCCTCCTGTATCAATGATCCACAGTTCCGGAAACACATATACATAAACATGGTTCAAGAATTGTGGTAAGATTGAGCATTTGATATACCTTTACAGATTGAAAGAATTCAAGCACTGAGCTTTGTAATCAAATTTGTGGAAGGCTATCAGGAAACCTACCATTCTCAACGCATTTGCCTCGCGAATACGATGTGCCCTCAGGACAATTGCAAAGAAACGTTTTCGGTTCAGAAATGTTATAACCACAACTTCCGTTACTCTCCAGACAAGCGCTACAGCTTTTGTTTCTTGCTGGGTCGTCATACCACGTTATCTCAAAACCCTCCCATAGTAAACCCCTATGAAGAATATTGGGCAGGGCATAACCGTTCTGAATTGGCAATTGAAAATGAGTTTTACAGAAGCGTGTCCCTTGTGGGTCTAATTCTGGACCTAAACTGTAGTGCCAATATGCTTCACATTCAGTGGGATTAGGCAGTACTCTTAATGCAGGATTTTCAATGCAGTCCTTCCAAAACGTCACAAAGGTGTAATCTGCGGCCAACCGGAAATACTGAGAGTCATGCCACAACGACTGATTGCCATTAACAGTGAGATTGCATCGATTATGTTTTTTCGAGACCCAGATGTTCTCGTGAACAATTGTCAGGCTATTCTTGTCATTATTCCCCAAGGAAGAGGACTTTAATATGCGATATTCGTTTCCCCCGATATTAAGCATAGGAGGGCCGCCCTGTTCATCTGGAGCACAATCGAGCTGAAAGTGAGGGTCACCGCAGCCGCTGCCATTTTTCCCAAAAGGATAGTCGAAGTTAGATCTCCCACATCTGAATGCATTCCAAAGACATTCCTCGTATTCCTCGTAGTGAGTGCCGAGACATGATGTTGAGGAGCAGAGGAGGAGGAGAGCACAAAGATGAACAGTGATCAGTCGAGGCATTGAAGTGGCAAGAAGAACACCAAGTCTCATGCTCGGCTTTGCTTTTCTCTTCTGTCAGAGGCTTCAACATAAAAGAGGAGGCTATTGACAACAAAATTTAGAAAGGGGTTTTCAACAAATTCGTTAAGAAGGAGATGGAATGAGAGAGGGGGAAACGGCATGGGATTGCATTGCTGATTTGCAGAATCAGCACGACTATTAGACTTTGCCCGACTTATAATTAGCCATAAAACCTGTAGTTTGGTTGTTATTCTATTTCAGGCCACGAAGATTTGCTGTCCATGATTTTAAAGTAATTAAAGAGTTAACTCACCTATGTTTTTATTTCACCGAGAAAAGTAAGGTGCTCTCCAACTTAACAACTCAAATATGGGAGAGATCCTTTCAAATTAAACTAGCATAGATTCATTTTAAACCCAGATCTATCAAGTAAGGAGAGGGATTTAAATGGTAAAAAAATATACACCTCAAGAAATTGGATCCTTTCGGTGCTTGATAGATCCAGGTTTAAAATGGATCTATGCTAGTTAGTTAGGTGGGAGAAGCAAGGTTATGGGGGAGATCCTCTCCAATCCAATATGGGGAGATCCTATCACTTTAGTCATGTTATGCTTGCTGGCATAAATAAAAAATATTAAAATATATATATATATATATCCTTTTTTTTCTACCTTAACAATTTAGAATAACAAAGTGGTCGCAAGTGAAGAAACCCAAAAGGCCATTTCTAATGGGTTTCAATTCTTCATATTATGTAGGTAAATGTTACAAAGGAAAAGGTTCCATTCAATAACCATAATTGTACCGAGAGAAGCAATGCTTCTCCAATCTAGTATGGGGGAGATCCTATGTTAGTCACGTTATGCTAGCCCGCATAAATAAAAAATATTTAAAAAGAAAAATATAAATTACATATCTAGTTTAAAAAAAATTAAACTATCATATATCCATTTTAAACCTAGATTTATCAAGTATTGAAGCATGATCCAAATGGTAAAAAATGTACACCTCTAAAAATTGAATCCCTCTGGTTTAAAATGAATCTATATATCCATCTTAAATACATTTTTTCCTATCGTTACAATTTAGAAAAACAAAGTAATCCCAAATGAAGAAACCCAAAAATCCATTTCCAATGGATTTCAATTTTTCATATTAAGTAATAGTTTCTTAACATTTCATATACTTCTTGAAAATCCAAATCTTACTCACAAAAAGTCAATGGAGTATCCCATCTTATCTACTGATAGATAGATATATAGATGTTGATCTCTTTAATATTTACACAAATCAGATTTTTGTTGGAAAGCTCGACATTGGTGGCTATATAATCAAGATAACATACTAGCCATACGTGGGTCGTTTCATATGTTCTAATTTTATGTGGAAGATGATTTTTCAATAGTGCCTTTTATGAAATAATGTCAAAATTTAAAGCGATGTAATAGCATATTAGTCACAAGTATATTTAATAAAATAAGTAATGGGATAAATTGCATAATTTTTTTCTTATTAATACATCATGTTGATATTTGCATTAATCACATATCTTTATCAATAAATGTTTATTGCGAACCATTTTTCACTTAGGTAAGGATAATCTTCTAGCTCATAAATTTTGAGATATTTTGTGGTGGTGGTGTGTGAAGCAGTGGTCTTTACTTTATAAAATATCATTTTAATTTTTTAATGAAGTTATTGAAACACTTTTGTATCAACATTTTATTAATTTTAAAATAAAATCATTTTATAATTTATAAATCTCTCGATTAGCTATATCTTTCTCTTTAATATAACTAAAAAAAGGTTTTGTCCCCGAGATAGAGTCCACTTTTCACAAAGAAAAAAACTAGGACATAATGTATGGGAAAATATTTCCACACCACTCTAGACCTTTAAATTATTTTTATCTTTTTAGTATCTCAAATATATTTTATTAACCTTAAACAGTTTATTAAATAAATAAGCAATGATAACCTCAATAAGACATAAAATGATGTTGTATAATGATTTTAGAGTGACAAGGATAGGCTAATGAATGTTGGTATGCTAACAAACATAAATAAAAAATACTAAAAAATAAAAAATATAAATTACTTATCAACTTAAATAATATATATATATATATAAACTAGCATAGATCCATTTTAAACCCAGATTTATCTAGCCAGAGGGATCTAAATGGTAAAAAAATGTACACGTCAAGAAATCGAATCCCTCTCGGTGCTTGATAGATCCAAGGTTAAAATGGATTTATGCTAGTCAGGTAGGTAAATGTTACAAAGGAAAAGGTTCCACTCAATAATTATAATTGTACCGAGAGAAGCGAGATGCTCTCCAATCCGGTATGGGGGAGATCCTCTCCAATCCAGTATGGGGGAGATCTTGTCACGTTAGTCACATTATGCGGGAGATCTTGTCACGTTAGTCACATTATGCTAGCCGACATAAATAAAAATATTAAAAAAGAAAAAATATATATATAAATTACATATCGAATTAAAAAAAAATTAAACTAGCATATATCCATTTTAAACCTAGATTTATCAAGTACTAAGCAGGATCCAAATAGTAAAAAATGTACACCTCAAGAAATTGGATCCCTCTGGGTGCTTGATAAATTCAGGTTTAAATTGGATCTATGCTAGTTTTATTACATCCATCCTAAATACTTTTTTTTTCTATTGTAACAATTTAGAATAACAAAATGGTCACAAGTGAAGAAACCAAAAAGACCATTTCAAATAGGTTTTAATTCTTCATACTATGTAATATTTTCTTAATATTTCATATACTTCTTGAAAATATAAATCTTCCTCACAAAAGTCAATGGAGTATCCCATCTTATCTACTTATAGATAGATATATAAATGTTGATCTCTTTAATATTTACACAAATCAAATTTTTGTTGGAAAGCTCGACATTGCTATAAGTGGTGGCTATATAATCAAGATAACATACTTGCCATACCTAGAGTCGTTTCATATGTTCTAATTTTAAGTGGGAAGATGATTTTTCAATATTGCCTTTTATGAAATAATCTCAAATTTTAAAGGGATGTAATAGCATATTAGTTACATGTACACTTAATGAAATAAGCAATGGGATAAATGACATAATTTTCTTCTTATTAATACAGCAAGTTGATATTTGCATTAATTACATATATCTATCAATGAATGCTTATTGTGGATCATTTTTCACTTAGGTAAGGATAATATTCGAGCTCATAAATTTTGAGATACTTGTGGTGGTGGTATGTGAAGCAATCATCTTTACTTTACAAAATATCATTTTATTTTTTAATGGGGCTAGTGAAACACTTTTGTATCAACATTTTATTAACTTCAAAATAAAATCATTTTGTAATTTATAAATCTCTTGATTAGCCATATCTTTCTCTCTAATATAACTACAAAGGGTTTTGTCCCCGAGATAGTGTCTACTTCTTACAAGGAAAAATTCTAGGATATAATGTATGGAAAAATTTCCACAACATTCTAGGCCTTTAAATTATCTCTATCTTTTTAGTACCTCAAATATATTTTATTAGCCTCAAACCTGGTTTATTAATTAAATACATAATGATTACCTCAATAAGATATAAAATGATGTTGTATAATGCTTTTAGAGTGACAAGGACAAGCTAGTGAATGTTGTTGGGCATAGGATTAACATGTTCATTTTAGAAAGGCACCTTAATCATGACCCCATCCATTAGAAGGTGATATGTACAAAAGCATAAAATGAACTCCAATTTTGATGTTGCTTCTACTATGCATGATCATATTTGATTTAAGAATTCAACTCGACAATGTTTTTATTGTTTCACCTCTCATTACATTATTGCACATTCACATCAATGTTACAAAGGCAAATCTTCCACTCAATAACCATAATTTTATCATAGTCATCTTAAATACCGTTTCTCTCGTGACAATTTGGAAGAACAAAGTGGTCGCAACAAGAGACCACTTCTAACGAGGTTTTGTCCTTCATATTATGTAAGAATTTCTTAATATTTCATTTACTTCTTGAAATCCAAGATATTTGAATAGTAAGTTTAGATTTGATTTCAAAAAGAATATGAAATAAGGAAATCTTGCTCACAAAAGTCAATGGAGTATCCCATCGTGATCTACATAGAGATAGATATATAGATGTTGATTTTCATAATTTTACACAAATGAGAATAATTTATTTTGTTGGAAAGCTTGGCATTTCTATAAGTGGTGGCTATATAATCAAGATATAGTATACTAACCACACATGGAGTGGGTTTATATATTCTAGTTTCATTTCAATCCTAGTTGGGAAAATGATTGTTCGATAATGACATGTATGAAGTCATGTCAAATTGTAAAGGGATGTAATACCATACTAGCCACACATAAACCTAATGAAATGGGAAATGGGATAAATAACATAATTTTCTTATTATTCGATACATCATGTTGATATTTCTACTAGAGACATATTGCCATCAATAGATGCTTATTGCAAACCATTTTCAACCTAGGTAAAGATAATCCATGAGCTCATAAACTTTGAGATATCTATGTTGGTGGTGTGTGAAGAAGTCGCCCTTATTTTACAAAATATCATTTTCCCGTTTAGTGAGGTGAGTGAAATAATTTTCTATCAACATTTTATTGACCTCAAAATAAAACAATTTTGTAATTTTAAGTCTCATCATTAGTCATGTTTCTCTCTAATATAATTATATAGAGTGTTATCCTTGAGATTCTATCTAGTTTTCACAGGGACAAATTCAATTAGGACATAATGCATGGCAATTTTTTTGACACCACTCTAAGCCTTTAAATTGGCTCTACCCTTTCACCATCTCAAATATATTTTATTAACCTCAAACCCGGTTTATTAAAAATGCATAGTGGTTATCTCAACAAGATATAAAATGATGGTGTGTATATTGATTTCAGAGTGACAAGGATAGACTATTGAATGTTGTTTAGCGTAGGATTGTTAGAAGGGAACCTTAAGCATGATTTCATCCATTACAAGATGATATGTTGAAAAACATAAAATGAATTGCAGAGGATCCCAAACACTACTTTTTAACAAGTGTAATGTACTGAACCAACAAAACCATGATTATTGAACAATTATTTAGGAAATTAGTAAACCTTGGAAGAGTAAATAAGAGAGAAATACATAGAACATGCAAAATATAACCCTTATTTTGATAGTCCATAAAAGAGGGAGCCATTTCCATGCACCACTTCAAGGGGACAACCTCCTTTAAGTGGATCTCCAATTCTAACACTTAACATCCCATTACATAGCCTACTAATGCATACAAATTTTATCTCCTAACTACTTGTGGTCCCATGAAAGGTGAGCACCAACCATTTATTGGAACTTATTTAATAAATATGACCATTTTATCAATATAACCCTTATATTGATAGTCCATAAAAGAGGGATCCATGTCCATGGGCCTCTTCAAGGAGACAACATCCTTTAAGTGAATCTCTAATTCAATTCTAACACTGGGCATCCCATTACATATCCTACTAACTCATACATAGCTTCTCTCATAACTACTTGTGGTCCCATGAATGGTGAGCGCCAACCACTTAGTGGGTGTTATTTAATCAATATGACCCGTTTACATTGAGTAACTACCCACTAAATACCTAGAGGGATTTATTCAAAGAATATTGTATTGAACATTAATTAACTAACTTCTAATTACCTCAAAGTAGGGAGGGTAGGGTAAGACTCCAACTATTTTAGGTCTTTTGTGTGAGGTGTGTGCAAAAAGCCCTAACTTGGTTTTGAAACTAAGCATAGACACAATAAAATGAAAGAGAAAATGTAGGCATGCAATCATCACAATATGAAATAAAAACAAATAACTCTAAATTATGATTTTGTTTCTTTAAATGAAATTCCAACAGAATTATTCTAGTGAAAATAAAAAGTGCTTTAATATACTAAATGGAAAACTATAAAACTTACAATCAACACTTGAGAAGAGTTTATGCAACAAGGTGTAGGATCCAAAATTTCCTTGGGAGGTTCATTTTCTTCTTTGTAGAGTCAATCTTTAACTCTCATTGTAGTGTACAAGCAAGCTCCCTTGTGGTTGAACACAAACAAAATGAAAAGAGAGTGATAAACTAGTGAGGAATTTAAGAGGGGAAAAAGGGTTTTCTTAACTCTCTAATGGAATTTCAGCAACATAACTTTACTATTTTATGATTGAAAGTGAAATGCGTCCTCGTGACCTCTTTTTATAGGTGAATGCTAGAACCTCAATCTAGAAGTAGTGTTTGTGTAAATTATCATCATGTGAGAATTAATAAGCTTAGGAAGCATTATGAAAGGCTTCTCGCATTGACATTTATGAAAAATGGTCTCCAAAGAAGGCCCCCTTACCTTACAAAATATCATCTTTTAGTGAGGCGAGTGGGATACTACCCTATCAAAAATTTATCAACTCAATATAAAATTTTAATTTATAAATTATTATCCATATGTTTCTCTCTAATATAACTATTGGGTGATGTGTTTGAGATTGCTTACATTTCTCACATGGACAAATTCCAGAGAATAATGAGTGTAAAATATTCCCACACCACTCTATCCCTTTAAACTGGCTCTTCCTCTTCACTTTCTCAAATATATTTTATTAATCTCAAACCTAGTTCATTAAAAAATTACACAGTGGCTACCTCAACAAAATATACTAAATGGTGGTGTGTATATTTCTTTTGGAGTGACAGGGAATGTTAGGATTATTAATCCTCCCTTGCCCAATTTGGTCATATGTCTAAATCAGGAGTCCATCCAGTCTATTTTTAGTCACTAGCACCATTGGGTCCACTTGGCCTAATTGGGGCACATGTTCTAGTTAATAAAGTGTGGGGAACACTAATTGAGGCCTACTACCACTAATTGCACTTGCATGCATCAGTTTAGGAGCCTCCTAGATCAATTCCTATAATTTAGGAGCCATTGGGACTACCGATGCCAACCTTCAGCAGTTGAGTTCAGTTAGTGACTAGCCAAGTTGAGTTAGGAGTCAGTTACATTCAGTTCTGTTCCTCTACATTCAGTTAGCACTATGTTTGCATGGCTACATGCAGGAGAGGCACATTTCTCACCTACCACAGTTAGTTAGCCTAAGTCAACACTGAAGTAGACACTTGAGTTGTGTTTTAGAACTCCGTTGAACTCCAGTAATGGTTTAGACAAGGTCAGTTAACTATTGAGTCCTCCAATAGTGATTTAGACAAGGTCTTAGTTACCTACAGTCAAGCAGAGTCTAATCAATTCGAATTTCCTCATGTGGATTCGAATTTCATGTGGAAATTTAAGCCATTGTACTTCATTGTAATTACAATCTAATTACTCTTTGATTAATGAAAAGCATTCACAGCTACAAGCCATTTTTGCACTGTTTCATTCTTCAATTGCTGATTAAATTATGTGATCTATCTTGTGAGTTGTGTGTTTGTCCACAGATCTATGTGCTCAATTTAATATGGTATTAGAGCCTCGGCGGACAAGGCACTTCTCCTCCTCATATCTCCTACTGGATCATTTTTGAGCAAAATTGCTCCTTCCAGCTCTGCACTAGAAGCAGAAGGTTTACCACTTAATACCCCAAGTTAAAGAATTATTGATCAAGCTTGCTTGATCAACTATGTTGGGTGTGATGAAAACCTAAAATGTGCAGGTTGTTCGACCTTGCAGTGCCCCTTTTTTTTTTTGCAAGTACAACTTCGAATGGCTTCATCAATTCTAGATTCATCAGTTCCTCTTCTCACCGTATTCACAAACTATTCAGAATGGAAGATGAAGATGATTGCATCTCTGAAGAGACAAGATCTCTATGAGGTGTCTATTGGAATTGGTGAAGAGTCCTTTGAGAGAGAAGATGACTAGCTAAATAAATGTGATGCGGCTTATGGAACAATGTGTATGGCCCTTTCTCCTAGCATGCACTACCTCAAAAGATTTGTTGAAAACCCAAAGGACCTCTGGAAAATATTGGAGAGAACCTTTGGAATGATTGATGAGGATCATAATAGCACTTTGGAGAGCATATACATAACCATAAGCATTATAAAAAACTCGGTCTCCACTCTCTTTGATGAAGTTGTTCAAAATGAAGAAGAAGCAGAATCTTCTACACAGTCAATTCGAATTGAAGACAATCTCCTTGCAGTAACTCCTTCTCTTGATGCTCCAGAATTTCATGTGATATATGATATCTCATCTCCTCATATGGTTGAAATAGAAGAAGACATTCAAATCTTTGATATTGAAGAAAAACACTAGTGCACTTCCATGCAAACATTCATCGGTGATTTTCCTTTGAATTCTGTGCAAAATTTGTGAGTAATTGCTTCCAAAAGTGAAGAGAAATTTGATTTTTCTCCCTCTAATGTTTCTGTTGGTGTGAAAATATGTAATACCTTGGATATTTTGGAAGAAATATCATATTACCAGAGTGATCCATTCGCTCCCCATGATCTAGATCTTCCAGCAAATTCCTGCAGGATTGCATGCACCAAAATTCATAATTTTGAAGAAGAAGAAAGTTGTGCATCCACCGTCTCGGTTGACCATTTCTTTGGATCTTATATGAACCTTATTGGATCTAATATGATATTATTTGGATATGATATGATACTGCTTGGTTTAATATTTCAAATTCATAATCTTTAAGTACTGCTTGTAGCTGTTCTCATCGACAGTGTGAAGAAACAAGTACCACAAGTCTCCTACAAAACTACTGCCGGGGATTTGATTTCATTT
Source organism: Pseudotsuga menziesii (assembly GCA_001517045.1). Lineage (NCBI taxonomy): Eukaryota > Viridiplantae > Streptophyta > Pinopsida > Pinales > Pinaceae > Pseudotsuga > Pseudotsuga menziesii. The sequence goes on along the minus strand of LPNX010901631.1, from coordinate 320,626 downwards.
CATAGTTTTGGATCTATTGTGAACCTATTTAGATCTGATTTAATTTCTGATATGATATTATTTGGTTCAAATTTTAAAATCCAATAACTTTCATTCATGATTGTAGCTACTCTCACCAATTCCGATGTGAAAAATCAAGTACCGCAATTTCTCTTCAAAACTGCTGCTGGGGACTTGGTGTTAGTTTTCTCTTATGAGGTTGCTGATATTTTATTATGTGATTCATTAACTATTTCAGAAGCTATATCAGACTATGGATCTCAATCATTCACTCTCAACAGTCCTAGTGATTCTCTACCATTGATCACATCCTCATCTCCTCATGGAACTAGTAAGAGGAAGACATTCTGCATCTGCATGAACACTTGCTCCTAGCACTTGGGGTTGATTTTACCACTCATGGTTTTCTGTTCATGGCTGCAACATATCAGTTTCTTGAGTGTTCCTCACATGTTCTGAATCCTCAAGAACCTTCTCTCACTTATCAGTTGATTTCAGTTGCTCTACATGGGTCCAGTCTTCATTCGACAGCTATCTATATTTATGATTTAGTTGAGAATATCATTCTTCTTCCAAAGAGGAAGATTCCTCCAGACATAATTATGGAAAGTTTCACATGCCAGGCCCCAGGATACTTGTGCACAGAAGAACCAGATTGATCCTGATTCTACCTGCTTAATTAGAGGGGGGGCTGTTTTCCCATGTGGTTTTTTCCCAGCTCCTTGTATTGAGCAGTTACTTTACTTTACTTGATGTAATGGGTGACCTATGGTATTAGTTACCAGGGCCCACAGATTGTCCAAGTTAGCATTCACGGAGGGTGTTAGGATTATTAATCCTCCCTTGTCCAATTTGTTCATATGTATAAATCAGGAGTCATGTCTAAATCGAGAGTCCATCCAGTCTATTTTTAGTCACTAGAACCATTGGGTCCACTTGGCCTAATTGGGGCACATGTTCCAGTTACTAAAGTGTGGGGAACACTAATTGAGGCCTACTACCACTGATTGCACTTGCATGCTTCGGTTTAGGAGCCTCCTAGATCAATTCCTACAATTTAGGATCCACTGGGAGTGCCGACACCAACCTTCAGTTAGTGACTAGTCAAGCTGAGTTAGTAGTCAGTTACATTCAGTTCTAGTCCTCTACATTCAATTAGCACTAGGTTTGCATGGTTGCATGCAGAAGAGGCACATTTCTCACCTACCATAGTCAGTTAGCCTCAGTCAACATTGAAGTAGACACTTGAATTGTGTTTTGGAACTCCGTTGAACTTCAGTAATGGTTTAGACAAGGTCAGTTAACTATTGAGTCCTCCAACAATGATTTAGACAAGGTCTTAGTTACCTACAATCAAGTAGAGTCTAATCAATTCAAATTTCCTCATGTGGATTCGAATTGCATGTGGCTATTTAAGCCATTATACTTCATTGTAATTATAATCTAATTACTCTTTGATTAATGAAAAGCATTCACAGCTGCAAGCCATTTTTGCACTGTTTCATTCTTCAGTTGTCGAGTAAATTGTGTGATCTATCTTGTGAGTTGTGTGTTTGTCTATAGATCTATGTGCTCAATTTAATAGGGACAAGTTATTAAATGTTGTTAAGCATAGGATTGTCTGATTCATTTTAGAAGAGAACCTTAATCATGGTTTAATCCATTAGAATATGATATGTTCAAAATCATAGACATAGATTTTAGAGGATCCTAAACACTACTTTCTTACTAGTGTAATGTACTTAACCAAAGGGGTGGCAGGCGCGGGGGGGGTCATTCTTGATCCCGGCGGAAAAATTGAACATTCCTTTGCATGGGGGTTAGGGATCAGGACCAATAACGAAGCAGAATGGTTGGCTTTGCTTCAAGGTCTGCGTTTTCTTCAGGCCAAAAATCACCGCAAGGTCTTAATTTTTGGAGACTCTAAACATGTCATCTCCAAATTGGTTAATGGTTACCCCTCGGGAGCTGTCAGATGTCGACGCCTGTATAATAAAGTCAAATCTCTTTGGCATCACTCCTATCAGCCCTTTCACATCCTTAGAATCAACAATAAAGCTGCTGACGCTATGGCTAACATCGGGGCAACCCTTTCGCAAGGAGTTTATAAACAGGATGGGGACCCTCCCTCCCACCATTATATTCCTTAATGAATCAGGCAATATGAATTTGGCTCACATTATACATTGAAATCTAGATTGTCATCATGTCAAGGTGGAGAAAGTTTTTTTTTTTGCCTAAAACTATGGTTTCATGCCTAAGCCTAAGGTGGAGAAGGTTTTGCGCTTGGGGTATGGGATCACCCATCCCTCTTCACCCTCCCCACTCCTCGAACCTCCTCATCCCATGCATTTACGCCTCCCCGCTGCTGTTGTCCTTCGCCGGCTGCACGCTATTAATCGCCCATCCTCCTCCCTGCGCCGCGTGTATCCCTCCTCGAACCTCCAAACAATCGGTCATGTCCGTCTTAATGCTTGCAAGCCTCTGGAGCCTTCGCATTTACCTCTCGCACATTTGGATTTTTGTTTATCCCGGTCCTTCCTCCATCCTCGACTTCAGAATGTCGCTCCGGAACCCCTCCTCTGTAACCTCTGGCATATTTGAAATTCAAAGAATACTGGGGCAGGTGGTCGTGGGTGTTAGCGAAGGGTGGCTTCAGGGCCTCCCCTGGAAGGTTCTCCCATTATCGCGTTCGTTGGTGAAAGACTGGCTCGTCTTGGCAGTATTGTCCTCTGGCGCAGGATCCAGTCAGCCAGAATTTCGGGTTGCTGAGCAAAGGGATACGGACAGTGTTTGGGTTTTGGACTCCGGGCAGAACAGGGTGCTGGGCGTTGTGGTATCTTCGGGTCTCTTCCAGGTAGGTAATTTCTCGTTGTCATATGAGTTAGAGGTGCTCAATTCTCTCTTTTATACAATCAAGAATCTTCGTAGAACTTCAGGCAATTCTGCCAGCGTGCCTATCAATTTGTTTGTTGGTCTGTCCATTTCGCCTGGGGTTAAAGGCATGGCTCACGGAGGCGATTGGGTGGATATTAAGAAGAATCTACGCCGGCTTTATGAGCTTCTAGCCATTAACGTTGTGGATACCAAAGAAATGAGTGAGGAGATAAAGAAGATGGCTGAAACAGTAAGCTACACTTCCCAGCAAGTGAGCAATAATGACGCCCGCATTGTCGATAATGAGAGCAGCCTCCGGGTAATGCATGGGAAAATGGACAGAATTCAAGAGGATCTGCAGAGATTCATTGAAATGCATCAGGCCAGCCGGGTGAATGGCGAAATCAATGGCGAAGTTGCTGAAGCGGCCCTCCCCATGGAAGAGGAGTCAGTAGTCCAGCCGAGAAACAACAGGAATATGTAGTAATTTGTTTCCTTTAAGTTATGTTAAATGTTTTTTTGCCTCCTTATCTGTTTTCAGTTCGTAAGGGTTTACCCCTTTAGCAGTTTTAGAAGCTTTGAACAGTCAGTTTGCAGGGTATTTTGGACAATCCCATGGCTGGTCCTCTTTGACAGCCTTTTTGATGTATATTCTCTGATGAAGCTACCATCTCTGTAACGCATGGCTGTGCGCAGCCCCCTTTTATATATTTATGTTTATAGTTTCTGTTAAAAAAAAAAATGTACTTAACCAACAACATTAATTAGTGAACAAATGTTCAAGAAATATATTGTGGAGGAGTACATAAGAGAGAAATATTTAGAACATGAAAAATATAACCCTTGTATTGATAATACAGAAAAGAAGAATCCATGCTCATTGGCCTCTTGGAGGGGGAAACTCATTTGAGCGGGACTCCAATTCAATTATAACAACACTTGACATCCAATTACATAGCCTACTAACTCATTACATAGTTGATCTCATAACTACTTATGGTCCCATCATTGATGAGCACCAACCACTTAGTGGGTCTTATATGACCATTTTACACTTGGTAACTACCCACTAACTACATAATGGGCCTTATTCAAAAGAATACAGTCTTGTACATTAATTAACTAACTTCCAATTACTCTCAAGTAGGGAGCTTAGGGTAGGACCCCAAATGTTTTAAGTATTTTGTGTCAGGTGTGTGCAAAAATACCTAAGTTAGTTGGTTTTGAAAATAAGCATGTACAAGATCAAATAAAAGAGAAAATGTAGACATGCAATAATCACAATCAACCTATATTATGAAAGAAAGACAAATAAGCTCTAAATTATGGATTCATTTCTTTAAATGAAATCCCATCACAATTTCTTTTTTGGGAGGGATATGAAATGCTTTATTATACTAAACAGAAATGCATAAAACTTACAATCAACACTTGAGAAGAGTTTTTTTTAGTAAGGTGGGCTCCAAAACACTAAACCTTCCTTGGGAGAGTCATTTTCTTCTTTGTAGACTCAATCTACAACTCTCTTGGTAATGTATAAGAAAGCTCCCTTGTGGTTCACCACAAACAAATGCAAAGAGGGTGAGCAAAGAGCAAGGGATATAAGAGTTGGGAAACGGGTTTTAAATCTCTAATGGCATAATTTTAGGGTGATTGCATGAAAGTGGCTAACACTTTTTGGACAAATTTGGCAAGGAAAACCTGATTTTTTACTCATGTGCTAGATAGAAGCCCTCGAAACTCATATATGCCATGTGAATTTCGACTTGTAGTAAAAAACCAAATTGTAGAATATTATGTTGGCTTCCCAATGATTTTTTTTTAAATATTCCAATGTCATTTAATGTGTGAAATTTT
>LPNX010901631.1:151942-306221 GCA_001517045.1 Pseudotsuga menziesii | reverse complement strand
GCCCCCTCGAAGTGGCCTGCGATTAATATAAAAGTGATTTTGAGTTCTGCTGCTATATCGTGTATTTTGATTACTTGTTTGCTGCAGGGTCCTCACAAAATCAAACATAGAATTATATGATAATAAAATTTAATAAAACATAATTTCGACTAGAAGAATGATACTTGTGGGTGATAGTACATACCTTGAAGAAGAAACAAGTAAAATATTTTACTATTGCCACTTCCTCTATATTTTATGTGTAGATATTAGTCGTGGAGTAATTGGAGTCATAGATTTGATCAATCATATCTATTACTCTCACATATATGACTCCAATTACTCAGCGACCCATATCTACACATGAATATAAATGACCCTTTTCTATCCAACAAATGTAGTGAATTAAATCATGGGTTTGTTGCCTATTTATAGTTATAACGATTATAATTGCTTGATCGAGCTTTTGTTTTAACCCTCAATCGAGTTCTTAAACCCTCGATCGAGGGTTTAAGAAGACGTTGATCGAGCGTTTTATAAACCCTCGATCAAGGTGTTAAGACCTCGATCGAGGGTTTAAGAAAAGCTCGATTGAGGTGCGTTTTTTGTTTTTGTTGAAATTGCCTTGCCAAAAATTGTAACCCACCTCCATGGATGCACCCTTTAATATTTTATGATTGAAAGAGAAATGCATCCTTGTGGATTCTTTTTATAGGAGAATGGTATAGCTCCTATTTAGAAGTAGTGTTTGTGTGAACTATCATCATGTGAGAATTCATAAGCTTAGGAGGCATTACGAAAGATGGTTAGCATTGGCATTGAGGAAAATAACGTCTAAAGAAATATCCCTTACCTTACAAATTACCATTCATTAGTGAGGTGAGTGGGATACTACCCTCTCAATTTTTATTAACCTCAAAATAAAATTATAATTTATAAATCTCATAATTGGTCATATGTTTCTCTCTAATATAACCATAGGATGATGTGTTGATGTTGTTTACATTTCTCAAAAGGATAAATTCTAGGTTATAATGCATGGAAAACATTCCTACACCTCTCTAAACCTTTAAACCAACTCTACATTTTCACTATCTCAAACATATTTTATTAACCTCAAAGCTCGTTTATTAAAAATATACACAATGGTTTCCTCAACACGATATACAATGGTGGTTTTTATATTGCTTTCGGAGTGAGAAGAATACACTATTGAATGTTGCTAGGAATATGATTGACTGATTCATTTTAGAAGGGAACCTTAATCATGATGTCATCCATTAGAAGATGATATGTTCAAAAACATAATTATTAATTTTAAAGTATCCAAAACACTACTTTCTTACTAGTGTAATGTACTTAACTAACAAAACAATGATTATTGAACAATTACTCTCTCTCTCTCTCTCTCTCTCTCTCTCTCTCTATATATATATATATATATATATATATATATATATATATATATATCATGGAAGAGTAAATAAGAGAGAAATATTTAGAACATGTAGAACATAACCCTTGTATTGATAATCTAGTAAAGAGGGATCCATTTTCATGGGCCTCTTTGATAGGGATTCCTCCTTTAAGCGGATCTCCAATTCAATTATATCAACACTTGACATATAATCAGATATCCTACTAACTCTATACATAGTTTAGCTCATAAATACTTGTGGACTCATCACTGATGAGCACCTACCACTTAGTGGGAATTATTTACTAAATATGACCCTTTTTACAATGAGTAACTACCCACCAGCTACGTAATGGGCCTCATTCAAAGAATATAGTCTTGTACATTAATTAACTAATTCTTAATTACTCTCAAGTAGGGAGGTTAGAGTAAGAACCCAACTATTTTGGGTCTTTTGTGAGAGGTGTGTGCTAAAATACCTAACTCAGTTGGTTTTTAAAATAAGCATGGAAAATATAAAATAAGAGAAAATTTAGACATACAATCATCACAATCAACCCTAGATTATGAAATAAATACAAATAAGATATAAATTATGGACTTGTTTCTTTAAATGAAATTCCAACACAATTAGTTTTGGGGGGTAATAATAAATGCTAATGGAAAGGCACAAAACTTACATTCAACACTTTAAAAGAGTTCTTATAGCAAGGTGGGGTCCAAACTCCAAACTTTCCTTGGGAGGGTCATTTTATTCTTTGTAGACTCAATCTCCAACTCTATTTGTAGTGTACAAGAAACATCTCTTGTGGTTCACCATGAACAAATGAAAAGAGTGTAAGCAACAAGTGAGGACAGTAAGAGTGGAAAAAGCACGGAAAAAGGGGTTTCTTCACTCTCTAATGGAATAACTTTACTATTTTATGATTGAAAGCGAAATGCATCCTTGTGGCCTATTTTTATAGGTGAATGGTAGAACCCCAATCTAGAATTAGTGTCCATGTGATCTCTTATCATGTATTAATGCCAAATCACAAGCTTAGCAGGCATTGCAAAAGACTGTAAGCATTGTAATTTTTAAAAAATGAGGTTTGTACTCACTATGCCACCTAAACAAGCACACACACATTTATGAGTTACGGGATAGCCACCTTTTGGATTTAAAAGGGTCATACCGTTATCAAGGGATGTATTGCATTATGTGTGTAGAAAATAGAATATAAATTATGTTTCCAAGCGTATCCCTTATTGTTGTTGGATTCTTTTTGAAGTCTTTGCATGAGTTGAACCACCGTGTCAATAGGAAACCACTCTTTATAGGATGTCACAAGACAATTTGGTACTAGTAAGGATAAAACAAAGAGATATCCTTCCTCCCGATATTTTATAGAGAAATCAATGACCACCACATTATATTTTCCCTTTGTGTATATGATTTAATAATAATAGCCTATTATCTTAGTGATCTGCTTGGTTTTGTTTTGGCAATGAAGACTTTTTTTATAATATTTACTTCAAACTATGATGGTCCACCTTGATTGGAACTGCATCCCAATGAGATATAGGCACCAAGTATTAATTGCATGAAGTATGATCATCATTTCTTTCTCACAATTGGAGATTCCCAAATTTATATCACACAATTATTCACTAGTGAATTCCAATGGTTGTCCCTATTGCATGAACATTGGTCCAAGATATTTTCCCAAGGTGTCACATTCCATGGAAAAAGTATTAGTGAAATTGGGAAATCATAAGATGGGTGTAGTACACATGTCTTCCTCTAAAGAATAAAGACATGTTTTATGGCATCATTGCATACAAAGGAGTAATTTTGAGAAGGAGAATTAATGGGATGGAAATTTGTTCTATAAATTTTCATAAAATTCTTATTTTTTTCCCATGGAAAATACTTACTTTTGTATTAAGCTAGAATTCAAAGTACAACCCAAAGGTTCACAACGCACAAACATAAAAAAATACTTAGAGAATCAAACCCTAAGATAAAACATATACCAAAAAATTACCATTATGTGTTCAACTTCATACCTTTCAAAATTACATCAAAGTTCCATCATGAAAAACACCACCTTATTCAAGTCTACAAATATCCAAAAGACAATATTGAATACATGATTAGGTCATTTAATTGACCTATAGTTAACCTTTCCTCTGCTCCTTTATGTATGGTCACCTAATATGTTCGAGTCAAAAGTTTAAGACCTTCTTTCGTTACATTGGTCAAAATAGCCATTTTCACCAATGTAATACAATCCATTATCTGTCACACCATTCTTAATGAGAAACCAACCTAGAGGAGCATTAAATGCAATAAGGTACATAATACATACATAATACATAGTCATATTCCTTCAACAAATATAGATTAATAAATAAGGAAGGATATGACTGTGAGTCGATATTGTGGAGATCCTCCAATGTGAAACCTATAGCCTCATGAGTATTTCTACAACTTAAAAATACAATCCATTATAAAGATATCACCCAAGATAGAAATAGTTTTATCATCATAACGATAACCTTAGAATTATCTTATACACCATGTTACATAATGATATGGGTTGATAATAATTAAAATTATATATATTAGATTGTAATGTTCTAAGATCTAAAATACATATAAGAGCAATAACATTCTGCAAATCTAATGTAAAATTATGATATAAAACTTGCACTCAGACAGACAATTTTTGAACTAGGCAGATAAGGTTTTTTTGCTGATAAATTTATGAATATGGAATTGAGAAGAGGGAAGAAACCAAGTAAACTTTCAAGAAAGTGAGATAATATTCCCTAACACATTTATAATGGGCACCATTTAGGTTTCAGAGTCAGCTATGCTGAAACATACTCCCATGCTTCTGGGTCACCCAACCGTGAAACTAGGAAGACTACTTCATATCCTTTCAACCATAGGATTGGGGAAATGTAAACATATGTTATAGTAAATTTATAAGGTATTCAATAAGGTTTCTTGCAATTAGAAACAACTCCGTAAAGGTTTTGGATTGTTTGGGGCGAATTGGGAAAAATTGGCAATTTGGTTGGGGAGACCCTGCGTAAAGATGGCTTCTCAAACATGATACAGATCCAATAAAATATCAATATGAAGGTTTTTATATACATAAGGGGAATTTAATAACATACATCAACTTCCTTAATTTCATTCCGATGTACAAAACTCTCATAATTAAAAAAATGGCGAGACTAGTCAACTAGCTAGGGTGCACAAGATTTAGTAAATTTCGTATCAGAAAGAAAGAATACCCGCTAATGAAAAGTAAAAGAGACTAATATGAAATTGTTTTATATATCATATCATTCATAACTCCTTTCCATAGAATTACTTCAGTATTCATACATATCAACTAATAAAACCCCATATAGTGGGAAAATAAGTCTCAATCATGGAAACTGAATATAGGAGCTTCCTTGAACATGAAAGCTTACTGTATTAAAGAATTTATAATAGTATATTTATGTATGAACATAAAATAAAGAATATTGGAGGACTGATCTCTCCAAATATAGGATTCAAAACTGAGGGCATGAGGCCCAAATCTCTCATCAAATTGGGAATGGGAGCATAGGTGAAGCTAGGATTCATTGGAGCTCGTATTCAATGCGTGGTTGAACTAATATATATGTCTTATATGAACTTAGGATGTTGACAATTAGTTCACCATCACCTGCAATGAAAGTAGAAGGGGAGAAGAAGAATGGGGAAGAGGGAGAGAGGATTTGGGGCACATCTCCCAATAGACTGAGGCACAAAACTCAGTAATGAAGCTTAGCTTCAATCAATATCACAACATACATTATCCAAACTGAGTAAAGGAGCTCAAATTTCCTTTAAATAGATCAATATGGTTGCATATCTTGAGAGCCATGATATCCTTGATGTCTCTTTTGGAGCTGGAAAAGAATCTTATGAAGAGGAAAATGATTGGCCAAATGAATGTGATAGAGCATATGGAAGTATGTGTATGGTAATGATTCCTAATATGTGTTATCTCGTGGAATCTACTGAGTATCCATTCAAGCTCTGGAGAAATATAGATAGTGCCTTTGGTGTGCAAAAAGAAGTAGATAATACCTAGACTGAATCCAACACCTCCTCAAGTGTTCTTCCTTCAAATGTCTCGGCCTCAATTCTCTCTGATGAAGTTGTTCAAGATGAAGAAATAGTAGAATCTTCAACTCATTCAATTCGAATTGTTGAAAGTCTCCTTGTAGTGACTCCTTCTCCTATTGCTCCAAAAGTTTATGAGATCTCTGATATCTCATATTCTCATACAACTGATATAGAAGAAGACATTTGAACCTCTATTTTTGAAGAAAAACTCTCCATCCATCCTAATCAGTCATTCTCCAATGATTATCTTATTCTTAATTCCGTGCAAAGTTTGCGAGTAAAAGCTCAAGGAGCTGAAGAGAAATTCAATTAATCTCTCTCCAATCATGTTGTTGGTGTACAAAAAAGTGATATTTTGGTTGTTTTGGAAGAAATATCATATTTTAGGAGTGATCCATTCACCCTCATTAATCTAGCGCTTCCAGCAAATTCCTACTTGATTGCTTGCACCAATTCTCATAGTTTTATTGAAGAAGGAGAAAATAGTGCATCTGACATCTCAGTGGCACCCTTGGAACCTTTGTTCCTCATTCTTGTATCTTATATCACCTTATTTGGTTCGAATTTCAAGTTTCAAGACCTTTCAGTCATGCTTGTGACTGTTCTCATCGATATTGGTGTGAAAAATCAAGCACCTCAAGTCTCTTTCAAATTGTTGTTGGGCATTCGATGTCAATTTCTTCTCATGAGTTTTCTGATATGAAATATTGTGATTTCATGGATATTCTGAAAGCTAGATAATATTACAGAGCTCACACAATTTCTCTCCTTGGTCTCGTGTCTTCTCCTCCCATGATCACATGCTCGTCTCCTCATAGTAAAGATGGAGACCTCTTACATTCACTTGGACACTTGCTCCTCACATTTGGAGCTGAAATTTACCTCACATGGTTCAATGTTCAAAGATGAAACATCTCCATTGCTTGGGTTTACCTCACATGGTTTGAATTCTCAAGCACTTTTGCTCTTTTGTCAGACTATCTCAGTTGCTCTACATGGTCCCCTAATCTATTATGAAATTGTCTATGTTCCTGATTCAATTGAGCAGATTGATGTTCTTCCAAGGATGAAAATTACTCTATGCATAATCATTTAGTTTGGAGAGGTTCACATGCACAATCCCATTATACTAGTGCACACAAGGACCATCACACTACATTACTGTTCCACAGAGATGCAGATTGCATAAATATTTTCACAAGCTTTTACTCAAGAATAAATTTTCTCTCTTGGTATGAAAGCTTGATCTTGATTTTCCTACTTATTTTGAGGGGGGGGTCCCATGAGGTTTTCCCCAGTTTCCTCAGTTGTTAAGCCGTTCCTTTTACATTTAGATTGTATGGGTGACCTTTTCTCTTAGTTTCCAGGGCCCATGTTGTCTAAAGTTGGGATTAAGGGGGGTGTTGGGATTATTTTCTATCCTCCCTTTGACCACATAGCCTATTTGTCTATTTTCCTAGCTTAAGAGGTCTTCATCACTCCAATAGTGCATGGGGGACACATCTAGGGGACACCTGCCACTTACTGCACCTATATGCATGAGTTTAGCTTCCCCAGGGACCAATACCTATAATTTAGGAACCCACTCTGAGTGCCACGAGCAGTGTCCAACAGTTGACCCTAGTCGGTGTTCAATTATGTTCAGTTATGCTCTAATTCCCATAAGTTAGATCACTCTCAATCATCCTAGCTCTAGTTTGCATGATTTAAGGGAGGTAGGGTGAATTTGTTCACCTACCCACTTCAGCTAACTAGTTGTGCATTGTTTTAGTGATATGGAGTTGCATTAGTGAGCTCCAGTGGTGATTTTCCCACACCGAGTCAGCTCCGAAGTTAGTCTGAGTTGTTAGATTCAAATCCTATATTAGGCATTCAAATTCTCTTATACATATAACCATTGTATTGCATATTATTCTCTGAATATGTGGATTAATACTGATTAATGGAAATATATCATTTATTCCAATTATTGGTGTCACGAGTATTTTATTTTCCATGGATTATTCATCTGAGTTTATCAATTGCTCTCTCTCTCTCTCTCTCTCTCTCTCTCTCTCTCTCTCTCTCTCTCTCTTCTTCTTCAATTCTCCATTTGAATTCTGCAAGCTTGATGATCCTATGCTTCATTAAATTTTTTAAATAAAGAATTTGAAAAGTGATCATGGAATTAAGACTTTGTTTGATCTTTTCGAGTGGTCCGATGATGGTAACTGGGTTAGCTAGAAACAACTTTCTATCCCAACTCACTTGATTTCATCTTATGACATTATCCTTCATCAACTTCATGGAGTAGCTCTGATAATCCTTAGCAGCAAAGACATCAGAGGTTGGGGCAAAAGGGGGATATACTCAATTAAGGAGGGATATGAAAAAAACTATTTAGAGCATCCACACCCTCCCTTTTCAAAACTTTGGGGGAAAATATGGTAGTTAGTTGGTCTTAAAAAAACAAGAATTTTTGTTGGGTTTTAATTAATGGTAAAAATCTTAATGTTGAAAACCTTAAAAAGCATCAAATTCATGGCCCTTCCATATGTGTTTTGTGCAAAGAGGCAGAAGAATCAATTTCTCACTTTTTTTCCATTATAAGTATATTAAGCAGGTTTAGCATGTTAAAGAAATGTAACTACAAAAGATATTCTATTTTGTATTATTGTTTTTATTACCCCTTCTGGAGATGTTCCTACGATTAGGGATGTCATTGATGTAATTGGTCATGTAAAGTCTTGAGGTAAAACCTTCGTTGTAAGTCGAGTCAGTATTACCCACAAAAGTATTATTAAAATGTATTTTTGAGTCTTCCAAGGCAATTCAAAACTGGAAACAAGGACAAGGCTTCCCAACTGGGTTATTAGGCCTCTTAGATGATCAATATAAATATGAGAGGTGCCTCCCTCATTTGGACAAGCATAATAGCTAAGCAGTTGCGCTAGAGAGAGAAAGAGTAGTCCATCTAGGAGAGAGGAGGCAGTCCAGTATTATTCTTGGGGTCTTATAAGTCTTATTTTTTGGGTCTTACACTGTACTTGGATGAAGTATATATTGAGGAATTTTTGCTTGGTTTTCTTCCCCATGAGGGTTTTCCAAGATAAATCTTTGTGTTCTTTTGTGTGGTTGTGCTTGTCTTTCTTTCAGTGATCCTTTTGTGTATGATTATGATGCTATGATGCTAAATGTTTTAGGTCTTGTATAACCATTGAGAACTTAACATGTTATCAAAGCCACCCTAAAAGAAGTATTTGTACAACTGACACACTGCTACAGCTGCAACTACAAAAGATTAGGGTTTCATGCTTGAAAACCCTATAAAGAAAAAACTAGTCATCTTGGGACTTTTGCTATAACTTGATATTGGAAAAGGACATGAGCTTAAACTTTGACAGACTGAAGATGAAATCATTTTGCACCTTGTGTGAAATTTTCATCCTCAGATTCTCTATACTTCAGGAGATATGATTCCTCCAAAACAGGGTTCTAGCCTCTTCCAGAATACAGTCATAAATAGGTGACCTAGGGATAATTGATATATCCCAGGCTAGGGAGGTCCAAATCAAATTTCAAAAGATGTTGGAGATAGGAAACAGACTTTAGTTTTTGTGGTCATAGTTTTAGACTCCGAAGGTGAAACGGCGACACTTGGTAGTCTGCACAAGTTTGCTATGTTGAACAACCCTCAAACAAGTCACCTTGGAAAAATTCACATAAGTCCCACTTGGTGAAACCAATTTTTCTCTAACCTATGGGTTTGGAAAGAAGACAAATTAGGATACCTCAAGACAAAGTTTCAGACCCATAGGAGCAAAAATTTCAGAGATACATCAGAAACAAGATCATAAAATTTTGTAGAAGAAATTGAAGAAAACTAGGGCTTCATGTTCCGAGCACTTTCCTCCACTGATCAGTTGAAAAAGGAGGACTATCAGACTTTCCCTAGGAGGGTGCATATTTCTATGGAAAAACCTTTCTAATTCTATGGACCTTCAATTTTTGACCTAACACTATTGCCGGGAAAACTAGGGCATCATATTTTTTGCAGTTTTGTCCACATTTTTGCGAAAATGAGTATGCCGCTCAGCTCACCTTAAGGAGGTGCATATTTCTATCCAATCAGATCTGAAATATACCTAAGTTGAAAAATTAGAGTTTCTTTGTCAAACCCTAGGTCCACCAGAAGCAATCTTCCGTAAAAGCTTTCAAGCAAACATCAAGTTGAAGCAATATCATTGGTAAGTTCTATCCTCTTTATTTCCGTTTGAGGTTCTCATTTTTATCATGATGACAAACAATACCAAGCTTGAAGGAATTGAGAACCTCTGAGCATGGAAGTATAAAGTGCTTATCATACTTAAAGAAGCATGACTTGGAGAACTACGTCAAAGAAGAAGCTGTATATCCAGAGGGAGATGAAGACAAAGCAAAAGAAGGACTTAGTCAAAGCCAAGAGGATTATTTTCGTCTCCGTTTGATCTCACATGTATCATCCTTGTAGACTCCTAAGGATATGTTCGGTACAATGACTAGGTTGTATGAAGGAAATAATATCAACAAGAAGATGACATTAAGGAACTAGCTAAAGAATGTGAAGATACAAAACTCAGAGACCATGCAGTCCCATTTCACAAGGGTTTCTCAAATCAAGGAACAACTTGAAGCAGTCAAAGAGAATGCGGAAGAAGGAGAGATTGTTATGACAACCTTGAATGGCCTCCCAAGATCATGGGACTCATTCATTCAAGGATTATGTTCAATAAGGAAGCTTACCTTTTTCAACAGACTATGGAAAGAATGCACACGAGAAGAAGCTCGACTCATAACAAGAGAGGAGAGGATGGGAGCAACTGTAGACCAAGATCTCACAGTTCACTCTAGAATAAATCATACACAGAAGGATGACCATCATCACAACATAAGACAAAAGGAATTCAGAAATATACTTCCAACATTCGATGCTACACTTGTGATGATAAGGGACACTACTCTGAAGATTGACCCAGAAATAGAGGCTTCTTCAAGAAGAAGTCAAATAAGAAAATACATCATGCTCACACCGCTGAAGATTCCTCAAGTGATGAGGAATATGAATTCTACTAGTGAAGACAAAGATCATACTCTTATCCATTTTAGTATTTGGATAAGAAGAAATGAAATTAGTGACACTCATAACCAATACACAAGTTCCCAGAATCAGTAGAAGGATCCAGTTATTCTTGCAAGGACATAAGGATCAAGAAGGAGTCCACCCACCAAACAAACAAAGACAAGTTCCCATAATCAGATGATGAAGTAGAAGGCTCTGGTTATTCTTATCAAAAAGGAGTCCACCCACCAAACAAATAAAGATAATTATTTGAATTGTCATTTCCTATATATCTAGTTGCTTAAATAACATTGTTTAGTCGTGTACATATCTATGTTCAAGGAAATGTATTATGCATGATAGAATGTTTGCATTAATGAATAGTATACTACTAATATGTATGTTATGGGTAAGCAGTCTATGGTGCTATACAACATTCCATTACTACTTATCTAGAATGAAACCTCTTTACTAACATATTGGGATTAGTGCACAATCTCGATAATGTTATGGTAGAGATGGAAGGCATCTAGAAAGTTTATGTGTGTATACGGGATATGGATGAATGTTGAATTGGCTAAAATAGTTGCATGATTATATCTTTATGTATAAGAATTTGTCATTATGAATATGTCTTATGAAATGTTTCTAACCATGCAACTGGTGTATTTGACTTGTAGGAAAGATCGTGTACAATCACCTACAAGAAAAGAAGGATGAGACTTATTCCAAAGAACAAGTGATGAAAATTTACTTAGAAGATTTACTCCGATAAATATACATGAAGATGAATCTGAAGCTCCCAGGGTCAAAGACACGGTGGCGGAAGAAAGAGCTTTGGAAGAATATAAGAGAGCAGTAGATCCACCTCGAGATTTGAAGACCATCTTGGGCACAAGATATAATTCAAGATGAAGAAAAGTATGATGGGACTTCCAACTAAAGTAAGAGACCTTAGATACACTCAAGTTATGTGGCATTGTGGAGTGACATCATTGATGTAGACCCTTTCAGCTATGAAGAAGTAGCCAAGGAGAAACAAAAGAAGACTATGATCAAAGAGTACCGGTTGATCATGGGGAATGATGCCTAATCACGTGGTTCCGAGAACTGAAGGGAAGTCCGTAGTGTATTCCATGTGGATCTACAAGATAAAGTATACAAAGAAAGGTTCACGGTTTCTCTCATAAAGACGGAGTAGAGCATGGCATGACATACTCCATTGACAAGACACACTTCTCCAGTAAAGTAGAAGTGTATATCAAGCAGAGAACCACATGTGCACAGAAGGCTTTCTATGAGATTAGAAGGCACCCATGGATAAGCACATCGAGTTACATGAGGAACTTGAAGATCACCTAGAGTGATAAAGATCTTAACCTTTTCTATAAGGTTGAATATGGAAGCCTATAAAAGACAACAATCTCATAGATGGGTGGAAGAGGAACTTTTCAACAAAGTTCAAGATAAAGGATCTTGGTATCGAGTGACCTGAGATGGATATATAGAATATCAGTAGCAGAGGATGCTACCTATCACTCCAGTACATAATGTTTCGATACATAGAGTACAAATGAAGAGGGAGGATGATGCTCTGAGGGAGTGATTGCAGAAGATCTCTAAGTTCGACATGGTACGATAGGATGGACAACTTCATGATGGACTAAGGCTTTACCGGGAGTAAAGTGGGTTCCAACCTTTAAGGTTGAATGCAGAAGACCAGGATATGTCGATGACCTGACAGGATGAACTCATTGTATATGCAAAGAGGATGTGTTGAGGACATGAAGAGCACCTCAGGATGTTTGGGATTGGGTATGATCTCAATGCTTAACAGAAAGAGGACGAGTACATTGCAGTATGTTCAACCTGTAGCGAAGCAATGTGACTTCACAAACTATTGGAAGGAATATTTATTGTGACAGCCAGAGTTGCATCAAGCTAACAAGAAACCAATGTTTCATAAAGTCCAGGATATGGTGCAGAGAGGAACGATGAAGCTCCAGTATGTTTCTACAGAGGAACAGGTTGCTGATGTGATGACTAAGATTCTATCTCATGTAAAGTTTGAACACTTTTGAGACAAGCTTGGTGTAGTCTGAAAGGACCTCCCTGGAAATAAGGAGTGATGATAAGAGAATGGTATGGTAATGGTATTCCAACACAGAGAAGGCCAGTCGAGTTTTTCGGTATGCTGGATGTTCAAGAGAATAATGATGAGCCCTAGTGGTCTAGTCATTGTATAGAGAGCCTGGTCATATCTTCATGGGTAGATCCCGATATGGTTGGTGACATCACCGAGGGTGGATACCAGTATGTCTGGTCGTATCAATAAGGGTATATCCCAACAAGGTTGGTGCCATCCTCACAAGGAATATCCCAGGAAGGTTGGTCATATATTCAAATAGGAAGATCCCATGAAGGTTGGTCGTATCTTCAAATAGGAAGATCCCAACAAGATATGACCATGCAGATGATAGTACTCTCTTTTGGAGAGCAATCCTACATTCACTTGTAGGATGGTCCTGTGGATAAGAACACTCTCTTATTGAGAGTGGTCCTATCTCTCATCGTCTAAGGATGGCCCTACGCACGATAGCGATAGTACTCTCTTCTGGAGAGTGATCCTGCATTCACTTATGGGATGGACTTGCGGACAAGAACACTCTCTTGTTGAGAGTTGTCCTATCTCTTACCGACTAAGGATGGTCCTGCAGACGATAGTACTCTCCTCTGGAGAGTGATCCTACATTCACTTGTAGGATGGTCCCATGGACAAGAACACTCTCTTGAGAGTGGTCATAGCACTGACAACCTAAGGATGGTCTACGACAATAATACTCTAATATGTTGAGTGGTCCTGCATCTAGTTGCGAATGAGATCTGCATTTAGTTGTAGACAATGGTATCCTATCCGAGGATGGTCCCCTGGAAAAGAATACTCTCTTATTGAGAGTGTTCCTAGCACTAATAGGTTGAGGATGGTCCTACAGACGATAGTACTCTCATATGCTGAGTGGTCCTGCATTTAGTTACAGACAAGATCTGCATTCAGTTGTAGATGACAAGATCTTCTCTAAGGATGGTCTTGTGGACAAGAAAACTCTTGAGAGTGGTCCTATAACTGACAGGATGAGGATGGTCTACGATGATAGTACTCTCTTATGGAGAGTGGTCCTGCATTCACTTGCGTACGAGTTCTTGTATTCAGTTGCAAACGATGATGTTCTAGCATTTAATTATGTTGTGGGTGATTTAGCTCTGTATTTATATACTGGTAGTGAGAGTGATGCTTGAGATGATGACAGAGATGATGATGCATGCGATGATGCCAGAGATGATGATGCTTGAGATGATGCCAGAGATGACAATGCTCAAGATGATGCCAAAGATGATGATGCTCAGAGATGACGATGTTCGAGATGATACCAGATGATAAAGATGTCCGTGCTGATGATGTTCCATGGATGATGATGATGATGATGTAATTGTGAAAACTTCCTATGACATATATATTCACCAGTCAGTTGTACATACGTGTTGTTGTATTGTAGAATACCTTCCTTGTTAAGAGGGAGTGTTAAATAAATGTAACTGCGGAAGATATTCTATTTTGTATTATTATTGTTATTACCCCTTCCGAAGATGTTGTTCCTACGATTAGAGATGTCATTGATGTAATTGGTCATGTAAAGTCTTGAGGTAAAACCTTCATTGTAAGTCGGGTCAGTAGTACCCACAAAGTATTATTAAAATGTATTTTTGACTTTTCCAAGGCAAGTCGGCCCTGGCAGCAAGGAGAAGTTGGCCCAGTTGGGTTATTAGGCCTCTCAGCTGATTAGTATAAATAGGAGAGGCGCCTCCCTCATTTGGAAAAGCAGAATAACTAAGCAGTTGTGCTAGAGAGAGAAAGAGTAGTCCATCTGAGAGAGAGGAGGCAATCCAGTATTATTCTTGGGGTCTTATAAGTATTACTCTTTGGGTCTTACACTATACTTGGTTGAAGTCTATATCGATGAAGTTTTGCTGGGTTTTCTTCCCCATGAGGGTTTCCTAGGATAAATATCTATGTTCTTTTGTGTGGTTGTGCTTGTCTTTCTTTGATCCTTTTGTATATGGTTATGATGCTAAATGTTTTAGATCTTGTATAACCATTGAAAACTTGACATGGCATAGTGTCTTGAAGGATCTTGGTGATATCTTTGATTTACCATAAAAATGGAGTGGCTACGTTTTGAACTAGAAAGCTAAATTTCTAGGACGTTTAATTAATAATAATCCCATGTTGACCCATCTCTGGGTGGCTATTCCAAAGTATGTTTTATGAAAAGTTTTGATTGCAAGAAATCATGACATTTTTTATAATAAGAAGATCACAACATTTTCCATGTCTATCTTTGCTAAATTGCTCTTGAGAGAATTCATTCAATTACGAATCAATAGTAAGTTAAAATCTAAAATCTTGATAATGGCGGAGGAGCAATGGTTAAAAAAAATTTCCCTCAGGATAGAAGTCATTTTAGAATGTCCAAAGTTATATACAAGTTATGTATTGGACGGTAGAAAAGAACTAGGAAGAGTTACAAACCTGGAAGTTGGAAATGAACTAGGAAGAATTAATATCTTGCAAAATCATATTATTTTCTTTGATGGGTCTTTGAAAGGTAATCATGGGGAGGCAGGTGTAAGGGAGGGGGGGGGTTATTTTTTACCCTAAGGAACTATTGTTTCAAAGTTCGTTTGTGGGCTACAAGGAAGCACCAATGATCAAGTAGGGCAATACACTTTTAATCTAGGATTGAAAGAATTTAAAATTTTAGGAATTTGATCACTAGTGGTGATAGGAGACTCTCTCCTTATCATTTCCCAAACTAGATGCCGACAAGAGATTATGAATAAAATAGCAGGTAGGCTTCACAAGCGCATTTTTGGTCTTTTCCTTCAAATTCGAAATGCTCAGTTCTATCACGTGCGTAGAGAACACAATGTTATTGTAGATAAACTCCCTAATGAATCCTCACAATTGCCTTGTAGGGGTTTAAAGAAAAATGGGGGCCAAACTATATCCCGTTGGCTCCCCTAGTATTTTTTTGCAATTGAACTGACCTTCAATATCAAGTTTCAAGTCCCATCAAGCATTAACTTCTTTATTCATCGACATTTTGAAGTATGGTCTATTTAATGTGTTTGTCCGTGTGGAGATCTATTGTTGTTCGGGTTTATGAACCTTCTTATGCACACTTCATTAGTAAATTTGGGATTTATCCCTATGCGTTTGAAGGCATGCAACATTGGGAGGTTTTCTGTTCAATGGAGTATCATTTATGACACTAAGTGGATCATGGTGGGTCTTATTGCTTTGTTCGTTGTGTTAGAGGTAGTAGATCTTGTGAGGATTTTGTCTTTGTAATGGTGTTGTGTATTTTAGAGAATATTCATGCCTTTTCCTATGCTCGAGGAGATAGGATTCCTGACCTAGCAATTGTTACCAATGAAGACTCTCAATTTCAGGTAATTTACTGTTCAAATCGTCTTGGTTCTTCTCTTTCTTCTATGTACCAAGTTTGGGATACTAGGGTTTGGGAGGACACAATAGACTCTAATATAGCCTTGGAGAGTTTGTTCTCTACATGGGTTGAGCTTAGTTTCCTTTTTCCTTTGGAATTCTCTAGTGCCAGGGAAGAAGCGTCAATTTTATTCTTTTGTTGGGCTTGTAAAAAAATGGTTCTTTCAAGGATGATTTAGGAATGGATGAAGCATTTTGTTAATCTTAGCGGTGGTTTCTACATTTTGAATTTTCTGTTCGGCAACTCTAGTGGTCGAGTTTGTATTGGAATTGGTAGTCTTGAAGGGATTTGGGACTACATTTCTATTATGGATTTTGAAAAGAAGATATAGGATCTCATGCAGAGAATAAGTGACGCCCAATCCAGTATCCATGACATTCAACACCAGTTCAGGTGACTGAAGGACTAAATGGAAGGTTTAGTAGTTGTTGCTCATTAGTTAACCGCTCATGTACCTGTTTTGGATGGTTGTTTGGATCAAATTGAAGAAACCTCTCAACAAGTTCAAAGTCTTACTTTTGGAATGGATTCCCATCTTATTGGTGTTGAAGGGGTTGTTAGTGCCTGTGATGAGCAATTTAAAGTGATTTCAAAGACTGTAGCCAAGCACAAGGATATTATTGTATGAAAAATTCCAAGATTGATGAAAATTCAGATGATAAACTTGTCAATGGGCTCTTTGTTATGTAGTTGGTTCAAACTATCTCTAGTTCACAGGAGAGAGTTGGAAATACAAAGGATAGTCAAGGAAATGAGAATATGGACAGTGAGGAAATAGAGGAAGACTCTAGGGATTCCCCAAGACGAGGATCATGGTTATGATGTTGACAACCATGAAGGATATGTAGAAGTTGAAGATGTTGAGCACGGTTCAAAAAATGAAGAAGAAGATCCTTATGATGTCCAGGTTTTGGACAATGATACTAGCATTTAGTTTATAGGTTGCTTGTTGGACAATTTGTAAGAATCTATAGCAGCTTAGGGAATTTTGTTTTTTGTCATAAGTTTGCTCCCTCTTGGATGACTGTAACTAATATCTTTTCTTTTAAAGATACTGCTCAAGAATGTCTAAAATTTCTTTGAGGAACTTTGTACTACTTTGCTTGATTTTTTTAGCCTTTTTTATAAATAGAAACTATTAGTTTTCATAAAAATAAAATAAAAAAGAAAAAGAGAGAGAAATTATTTTGTATAGATTTTATGAAAGAAGTGATAGAATTGGTATGATCAATGCCCACTTAATATTGTATGGGAATTAATACATGATTATTGTCTCATTAGAATACTTGAATGTAATTTTTGGTCCATATCACTTTAATGTGTAGCTAGCAGGTTCTCCACTTCAATTATCATAATCGCATTCCAATTATTATAAATGATCAAATTATTATAATATTGGTTGCATTAAATTAAAATGTTTCATCGACTCTATTGCTGTGTTAGAACGTTCTCTTAAACACATTCTAGACTATTATATTTAGTAACGAGCGAATAAAGCCAAAAAGGTACATGTAAACCAGTCTCTAATCCAAGTATACACCAAATATTACATGTGTGCCAAGTGTTTAACAATGTTAATGTTGAGAGTGAAAGTGGCATGAATCACCTCCATTTGGCTTCCACAACAGTCGTTGAAGCTTATCACTTAGCACTCAAGATGTATTATACTGTAGTTGGTATTGCATAGTTCTACCTAATTTGAAATGACTAAGACAACTAAGTAATACATTGAACAAGATGGAGAAGAACTTGAGCCCTCTAGTGAAACTGTTTACTGGTTGGAGAAAACCGAGGAAATCTCTATAGTCCATGTAAAATATTCAAAGGGTTCCAAAGATATGTTAAAAGGGAACTCAAGTGAGCAAACCCATCCCACTTAATATAGTGGCAAAAGAGGGCCTAAGCAGAAAGTGTTCACCCATAACAAATAAAATGGCCAACAATGTATAGTCATTCATACTACTACTACTACTAACAATAATCTATTTTTAAGGTCACCGCAAAGCGAGACACCAATTTGGTATATGAGACCCCCTTGTTTGTGGGACAAGGGACCCCCCTCTACGTAGTGATTTAACTGCTAAAGTCTACATAGGTGTACATACACTACCACCCTCTGGATTTGAACCTGTGACCTCCTAAGACAAAACACATGCTCTTAACCATTAGGCCCACTCATGCACATTCATTGGTAATTAGAGTGCATAATTTTGAGTCCCCTTCAACTGAACAAAGATAACAAAAACAACTAGTATAATTGGCATGGAATGTTGTATTTACAAAGCTTGTTGGTATGCAAACATGAAGACTAATTCATGACATGCACTTGTGTATCTTTTGTATTTTCATGTTTTCGTGTGGGATTTATATGCTTAAAGGTTGTAATTGTGAAAGTGATTGGTTCCAATTCATTTCGGTCCAATAAGATCATAATACAAAACATAAGTGGCTAGAACAATATTTATAATTCCATACCAATATATGTATATATGGCATTTACAAAAACCCCTGCCCTTATTGTCTCCTCACAACTTTACAAAATTGGTAGGTCTCATAATGAGTTTCCCTCCACACACAAAAGGAAATGCAAGTGATATTGCAGTCTTAGGGAGCTCCACTACGAATCCCAATCTCAGATGCAACAATACGAATAAGAAGAGACTCGACATTCATGAACCGCTTTTGGGATTTTTTGTTGCTAAGTTGATTGGCTCTTGATTGATTATAGAGGCTATTCCTCCTTGATGCTCTTATGGCCTCTACAATTAAGCACTGAGTTTGTGGGCAATTTTGAAGTCAGCCCATAAATCTACAACCACTCTCATCTTCCACTTTTGGATTTAGTCACATTTTTACGGCATGTGTGAGATGATGATGATTAAACTTGCCCCACCCATGACCTTCTTCTACAAAGTGGCATCAACCTCCACACCTATGGCCATAGTAAAATGTTATTCTTGTGCAAGCACCGTTATAGATTTGATTTACTCCTTGGATTGACTCATCTCTCAAGCCATTTTTTGCAAGTAAGGTTCTCTCTAATCCAAAGATAGGTTGGGCATGGATTTGTGGTTAAATGTAAGCACATTTTTGTTTATGTCTAGCACTTGGAGCAAAATTTTCAATTATGGATGAAAATTGCAAGCTTGTGCATTAATACAATTTTTATATCATGTTTTTTATGCAAAACCAATAAATATACACAATGGTCCCCTCGGTAAGTTACAATATCTCTATTAGAATATATGGATCATAATCATCAAAAGTTAAGAAATGAAGGCGAGACGAGTCGGTTCCTCCGCGGCTAGGGCCAAACCCTAGNCCCCTCGGTAAGTTACAATATCTCTATTAGAATATATGGATCATAATCATCAAAAGTTAAGAAATGAAGGCGAGACGAGTCGGTTCCTCCGCGGCTAGGGCCAACCCCTAGCCGCCTGTGTTTCCTCCAGGCTGAGTGCGCCCCCTGCGCTCCTCGGCTGCGTACAGGCCCGTTCATTCGCGCTCAAGCTGCGTTCTAGTTTGTGCTTGGAGCTGCGTTTCCTCCGCCGTGGCCGTTCCTCCCCTCTGGTGGACGGGTCATGGATTCGTTGGAGGCTTTCAGAGAGCTTCTTAAATCTGCAGGCCCTAGGGCAAAGGCTGCCCCTCCGGCCAAGTTTGTTAAAAAGATGGAAGAGATCCCTTCTCTGGAGCTCTCCCCTTCTGATCCGTGCCGCATGGCCCTTATGCTTTCAGAAAAAGCCCTCATAGGCAAGTTCACTGGGCTGTGGCCCAGTCCCAAAGCAGTGGAACAATGGATAGCAGATCGTTGGAGCTCCCTGGCGCCCTCCCATATCTCTTTATGCGCTGCAGGAAGAGGGTATTTTGTGTTTATCTTTGCGAGCAAAGAAGAGCGGGATCTAATCTTCAGATCTGGACCATACTTTATGGGATCGAGGGGGCTGTTTTTAGCTCCTTGGTCTCTGGACTTCAATCCTGAAGCAGAGATCTCTGCTGCCCCGGTTTGGGTCCGGCTTCCCCATCTTCCCCTTCATCTCTGGGGGAAAAGCTCCCTTGTTGATATCGGAAACAAGCTCGGCCGTTTTCTGGATAGCGCGGAGCCTAAAGGGGATCAGTACACATGTGCGCGCATCTGTGTAGAGGTCAATCTCGAGAAAGGGATTCCGGAAGCCCTTCAACTTAACTTGGGCGGTTGGAGTCACATTCAAGAGCTGGACTATGAGCACATTCCCTTCAAATGTCTTCGGTGCCATGTTTATGGTCATTTCGCGAAAAGCTGCCCCAAAACCCAGGTGACGGCGACTCCTCCCCCGGCCAATGGGGCAGACTTCCAGCCAGTTGCTAATAGGCGAAGGGCTCCCCGGAGAAAAGACTCCAGATCAGAGGTGCCCTCTGCAGAAGAATCTTCCCCAAGGCGAAAGGAGCCTCAGGTTTCACAGCAGAAGGCCTCACAAGATCCCCTCGCAGACCCTCCACTGCCGGAAACCAAAAATAGTTTTGCAGTTCTCCAGGAAGACGAAGTGCAAGAACCTGAAGTAGAAGCTGTCCAGGAGCCGGGCATCCGTGATCCCAGTAGCACCTTGGAGGCAGTTTCTCCAAAACCTGCTTCCCTTGGCTCGAAGAAAGATCCCATAGATTTGGGTGGCGATTCCTCAGCCCAGGTAGGGCTGGCATCCTTGGTCCCCTCATCAGAAGAAACCTCTGACTCTGAAGAGTTCTCAGCTCCCTCTCCTCCCCTCACCAGAGGACGCAAGACAAATAAAGAACGTAGGGAAAAGGAAGCAGCCTCAAACATCAGCGCGGGTTCGCAGAAGAAATTGGATCCCTTCATTAAGGGACACTCCTCTCTGCACGTTTAATGCTTTGCTTTTGTATTTTTCTCTGCTCACAATTTGTGAGAGTCTACTCTTGTAAGCAGTGCTTTTCTCGAAGCAGCTTCAGAAATATGTGGGATTCATTTCTCACAGCATTTTTGAGAAGGCTGACTGTTCTAGTTGAGGCCATCAGCCTTCTTTCTCAGAATTTCTCCTTGTACGCCTGGCTGGGCTACAGCCTTTTTTAAAAATTTATAAAATTTTTTTAGTTTCTGTTAAAAAAAAAAATCTCTATTAGAATATAGAATGCATGGAGTAAAAAAATCATGTTAGAAAATTTGGTTAATTTTCTTGAATCCAAATCTTTAGAGTTTTATCACTTTCCAATGCACCAGAAGCAATTTTGTTCTCTGTAGGATGGTAGGGAAATCACAATATCTATATGACCTTTCAACAATATTTATTGCTTGAAGATTTTATAAATATACACATTTTCCTCTACACTGCTGGCAATTTAATTTCCATTGATCATGGAATATGTAGAGGATATACAATATTTGTGGTTAAAATGACCAGTGTATGTTTTCATTACATTGCATTTTTCTTCTTTCAATAAATAGAAGATGATGCACACAGGGAAGGAAGAAGGTGAACCTCATGGAAGGCAAAATCTTGCCTGGTCAAAGAGAAATGCCGCAAGATGATCGTGGATGGAGGTAGCATACAGAGTCATCTTCCCTTAGCATCATGCAACTTGCAACCTGATAAGAAACTCCACCATTATGCAACCTACAAGCATTATGAGATTAGATATAGGAATTGAGCTACATTACAAAAGGAGGCTTCTTCTCTATTAACCTGGTATGCTCCAAAATGACGTGGGAGTGCCCATGCTAGTATACATATATGAGCTTCGCTTAGTTCACTTACAGTATATAGAGATGGAAATCTTGTTATCACATATATAGTAGTCGGGCTACCATATTCTATTTTTCAGATACAGTACATTTTTTCAGCTAGATCTCTTACATATGAGATGTTGAGATGGGCAGTTTTGATGGATCATTATTTCGTTAGTGGACTATAGTACTCTCCCATGTCAGGATCGAGTCTCAAGACACTCAGATTTGAGGACTGATGTAGCCATTTAGTCATTTTGGAGAGCAATTAGTGATGCCCAGATTTGTATCAATATTTCTCATTGGACAGATGATGGTTCAGATGGATTATTCACATGGTTATGACTCAACATTTATTATATTGTGTTATGGTTATCATTGCTCTTATACTCATCTTTATGACATATACTAGCATTTAGTGTCATGATCTGGCGGTCATAAATATATGGACTTGGATGTATTTGTATTATGTATTGATGTCCCTACTTAGACTTGGAAATTCCTAATCTATACTCATTGGTTTTACCCTCCTTAGGGAGGATAGAGATAGTCATTCCCACCATTTCTTTGGCTTGCTAGTGTTGGCTTCATCTTTCACTCTCTCCACCCATAAATTACCTTCCAATTTTGTTTTAACCCGACTTACTACTTGACTTGTGGCATGGAGGACCTTTCCCCGCTAGAACCTTTGTTGGACAAACCTCTCTGTTTATACTGTGTCTCGGCTTTGAGTTGGTGACAAAACTTACCTTTGGTAAGTTGGATTGTATGCCTAAATCATTCTGGTCAGTTGTCCTGATGTTTGGCACTGTGCAGAACTCCCCCTGGTCACTTGAGATGTTGTTGGCTAAAACTGAAAGCTCATGTACTACTTGTATTGGAAATATTTATATATGCGCCCATGAAAATGTAAATTCTAAACTGTGTTTCTTAACATATGTGAGCAAAGGGAAAGAGCAATGAAATGCTAAAATACCCCGTGAAGGGTATAAGAAAAGGTCCCAAAAGTAATGGTTAAATATATGCTATATCCAAATATTGCTGACCTTATAAATTTATGTAATGGGTGAAAGTTGCGATTAGATGTGCTTTTAAGCACTGGGAAGTCCCAAAGGTTCATATAGGCCAAAAAGGCCATGGAATTAAAATTGATGGTCCTAATGAACTTGGATCAAACTTGATGTAGACATGATGCCTAAGTTGAATAAGCACTCTCTGAACAACTCAACCATTTGTGAGGCACTGCCATTCCCTGTGTTGTTGTTTGTTCGGCATGTGGTTATAGTGAGTTTTCCCTTTCCATATCCAAAGTGTCATGATGTTAAGTTGGTAGTCGTCCTTTTCCCTAGCCTTGTCAATTTAAGCCTTCACCCTTCACTAGCAAATTGACTACAACTATGAAGTGAGTATAGTCCTAAAAGTCTAGTTTGAGTAATAATAAATAAAACCCTATATATGTATTTGGTTGATGTACCGCCAGTGAGGTGACTGCTACTTGTTATGATTGTTAATTAAATGATTTGTAGAGCATGTCTTAGTCGTGTAACACTTGCAGTAGATGGATGATAGTCTGAGTTATATTATTGGTATCTGGTGATTTACAGGTGATTATTTTGTCTATTGGATATTGTTGATGATCAGGCAGAGACCTGGAAAGGGTATGAGTATACACCTTAGATGGATTTGGACTCTCTGAGTCTAGTGAGATAGCTTATTTTCAGTTTCGGGCACTTGCAGAGATGGTCAGGCTCATTTTACCCTTGTAATGTAGTTTTGCTTCACGGGATGATGTGTCTGAGCAGGGAGATGTTTTTATTAGATCTCTTAGGGCCTTGTATGGGGCATAAGGGGTACATCCACTTGATTGTGCCATAGTACCCCCATCCTAGAGAGCTTGGTGGGCTCAGTTGGACAACATAGGCACCCTAGGAGGCTGTTTTGGCAGGTTCACATTTTCCGAGGCAGATTAAAAATGATTAAATGGCTATTGAAGAAATCGATTTGGGCTACTAAGGAAAGGAAATGACATGGGATGAGTCATGATGATGAGAGTGATGTCCTCCGCACCTTCTCTAGCAGTTGCATCACTTGATTGGACCCACACCTATTTTTTCGGGCATTTTTATATTATTTTCTGGAGCTTTTGGGAGGCTCATGATTTCCTCAAGGAGACACAAAGTCAAAAAATTAAAATATTATATTGTTTTATTGTTCCATGGGGCACCCAGAGGGAGTTGGTTAACACTCCATGGACCCACCATGTGCTTCATTTATTTCTTGTTGAGTGGGGTACCCTCTTTATGGGTGATCAAGTCCACTTTGGTACTTTATGGTTATATTGATCCATGTATTGTATGTTGAGCTCATCTCAACCATTGATTATAACATTTATATCTTTTAATCTTAGCCACTCGTTTTGAAAGTGGTTAGGATTTTGGTTCTCTCTTTTCTATTTAAAGGAGAGAGCTTCTCATTTGTAAAGGGTCTTTGGCTCTTGGATCTGATTAATAGAAAAACTTTCTTATGGATATTTTTTGGATCTCCTTTGCATCTGGTGTTCTTAGATGGTGATTGGAAAGTATTTTTCTTCCTAGCGTTCAGGAAATTTGCGTGAGATCTATATTTTTTTGGGATCATTGTCTTGTCTACAGGAGGGCGACTTCATCTTGGGCATTTTTGCAGGGGATCCTCAACTCACTTGGATTGGCTTCGTCTTGTATCAGGTGGTTTTCATTAGTTTCATTATGATCTATGATTACATCTTGTTACTTTCCTGTAGATCTTGTTTTTCTTTCGTGATATGACAAATATGATATTGTTGACGTTTGCTTGGCAGGAGAGATGACGCATTGGTCACTTGGAGCAAAACATTGAGCTTAGAAATCACAAAGGTCTTCTCAAATTGATCGGGAAAGCATGGATCATCACCTTCAAGGCATCTAAAAGGATTTCCAGGTAAGATCTACAAGTTAGTTCCCTTCTTCCATGTCTCAACCCATTGACACATGATTTTCTTCATTTTACTGAAAATTCCATAAATAATAAAAAAACAAAAATACTAAAAAATAAACCGCTTGATCTCTGGACAAACCACTGTTGGGTTTTGTAGATCGAGCCTCCCTCTCACCAATTCACCCCTAACACTGAGCTAATTCTACCCGGTTTTCCCTATATCTGAGAAACTGCCTTCTCAAACCCTAGCGCCCCTCACTAAATTTTTGACTTTTTTTTGAGATTTGATTTTTCTAGGAAAATAACAACTTGGGTTTGTAGATTGGGTCCTCCTCACTCCAAATCACCTCCAACACTGAGCTAGAGGCTGACAGGTGGCCCTAGATCTGAGAAACTATCTTCCGGGACCCTAGCGTTTCTAATCATTTTTCTGACTTTTTCACAGATATGATTTTTTTGGCATTTTTTCAACTTAGGTTTGTAGATCAGGTCATCCCCATCCCATTTCCCCTCCAACGCTGAGCTGGTGGTCTCTGAATTGTCCTAGATCTGAGGATCTACCTCTCCAAACCCTAGCGCTAGCCACCTTACTGCTGGTTTCCCCTGTAGATTGAATTTTTTAGTCAAATAGTTTTCTGGATCCATAGATCAAGGCATTTCCCAGGTGGGTTCACTCCAACGTTGGGTAGATATTGACTCCATTACCCTAGGTCCAACAAGCACTGATATCCAACCCTAGCGCTAGCCCCTCTTTGGCCTCTTTTCCTTGCAATCTGATCTTTCCCTGATGACTCAAAATCTCTGATATTGTCACATCTATCATCGAGTCTATCCATCAGTACTAGATAGCCCCAACACCATCCTTGCCTTCCCTGCATTGGTCACATTTCCCAAGGCAACGAATATCTTCACTAGTTTCTAGTACCTCAACCTTAGATTTGATATTTACCCCATAGGTTACCTGTGTTCCACTTTGGATCAACCCTCATTTGTCTAAAACCTTTATCCAAAGCCCTGGCACACTTAGTGACACCTTCCATAGATCTAAGGTCTCCAATTACCTTACACCTTACGTACCTCAAGTCTAATTGATCTGATCTGGTGTCTAGGCATGATCTCTCCTATCGGGAGCAGATCCGGGTCTCCCCCTTTGTTGTCTTGGGCTTAGATAACATAAAGTGAAGACTGCCTTGATTGGCGTGACAACCATCCATTTGGGAATCTAGGCAGTCTTGGTTCCATCTCCTTAGTTGCTTGTCCCTCTACCATCCATCCTGGATCCACCTGACATAGGAAACTCCAAGGTTGGTGATAACAAAGCCTTTGGACCTAGTCCATAAATAGACGCGTTCCAACACCCACCCCCCCAAGTTATTGTGTGGCAAGCTATCTTCCAACTCAAAAAGGTTTTTGCTTTATATGTTTAGAGGGTCTTTCGCTAAAGACACCTAGAAACTTGTAACAACAAAATTACAGAGAAATCACTAGAGAGGAGGAAGTGGTGGAGCGTCGAGACACCCTGAAACATGTTAACAACAAAAACACAAAGAAATCCTTGAATTAAGACGCTTGAGACTTGCAACAACAAAAACATAGAGAAATCCTCAAATAAAGACATCTTGACACTCACAATAGTAGAAACACAAAGAATTCCTTGAATACAAACACCTTAACACTCACAATAGCAAGATCATAGATAAATCACTTAAGAAACCAATGGATGGATGCTTAGTTATATAGTGATTTTTGCAATTGCTTGGATAGTGCAAACTCTGGTTACCTTGGAATCTCTTTGGGAGAATCACTCTCTTCTATATGTGTCCATGTGCATGCGACAAAAGTGGCAAAGAGCAGTAGATCAATAATGCCACACATTCAATCCATTGAAAGAAAGTATGCAACAACTTATTGAATAACCATAATATAAAGCCAAATAAAACTTTCAAACAAACTATCAGTCAAAGACCCCAAAAACAAACTTCGAATATATTGTCCAAAAATTCTTGCAAAATTAATACAATAACTAACTAACTACTTCAAAAAAATCATAATTTTATAAAAACACTCTAAGAATCTCTTTTTGCACATGTCTCTACATTTTAAAAACAACCTTCATACAAATTTTGCCTCTTCCAAATTACACGAGGAAGAAGCCTTCAGAAAATTTGAATATTGTAAGTTGCTTTTAGTCCATGTTCATCGCATTCAAAGGCTTCGCGGTGGGCGGGGTGTGAAGCTAATTAGTTCTGGACAAAACCCAAAACCCTTTATTTTTTTTATTTTTAAAAGCACAGATATATATAGAGATCTGATACCTACCTTGTCTCGTCTGTCTTTTCTTCTATTTATCTCTTCTACGCTCGTTTGTGTGGTTCTCCATCCATCCATTCGTCCTGCAGCTCTCGTTGCTGGATTGTATACTGCACACGAGAACTGCAAAGGTCGTCATATTTCTATACTCGTTGGGGTCATTTTAGCAAAATACTTGGAGTTCGTTTAAGCATACATAGTCACATTAACCTAAAGAGGAGTCTTTACTTTGATGTTCGAAGGAGGTGGTCAATGAACTCTGGTTGGGGTGTGTCCATTGCCTCATGCCTTTATCAGGTCAGCCATTTTTCCCTCTACTTATTATCTATTTAAGCTTTATGGTAGGAGTTATAGGCATACTAATATGTGACCCATATATGTACCTGGAGGTTGCCAAGCTGAATCCCAATATTTGATATGTGGGTCATTCGTATGAACTTTAAACATGCATCTTGGATGCGATATAAGCTCGGGTTTCAAGCTTATATTAACCCAGGCTTAGATGGGTCTGCCCTAGTACACATGTTCAGTGCACCCAATGCATGGTTGCGTTTGAAATCACCATTGTACACATCTTGATGATTAAGGGTGTGCACACATGGAAATTTTTGATGAATCACTCCGCTCCCACCAGGGCTGCAGAATGCACCTCGCACTTTCCTCTCCTATTTTGGTGAAACAAAGTATAAGTATTATTCTTTAAGCATTCTTTGGTTTTATTCTTTCGAAAAACAAAATCCCTGAAATGGAGGAAAATTCTATTTCTTTGCTGGACAGATACCATTACATTGCGGTCGTCTCTCCGGACTGGTGTTGTCGTGGAGTGGTTGTGCCCATTGTCCCATGGAAGAAATTTAGCAAACTTCGTTCGCTTAAAAAAAAATAAACTCTCTTCGAGATGGAAGACTGGACTGCAACTTTCCTGCCAAGGAGCTTCCAAATCCAGGCAATCCATTGTGGTCAAGGCTGTTGCGATGATTTCGCCAGTAGAGAATGCCCTTCCTGTATTAGAAGCGAATGTAAATATAGACAGCGGAGTGCAGAGTGGGTTGGATAGGATCTCTGTAGATGATATGAAAGAAATGTCTTCCAAGAAAGATGAATGGAGATTGAGAATCGGTAAAGCCAACAAAGGAAAAGTACCATGGAACAAAGGCAGAAGGCACAGCCCAGGTAAACTCCTACACTGGTCATCAGATTTACAGGAAATGTGTATGATGTTAGTTTTTTGTATCCAAGGGTCATGCCATGGAAATGGGTTCTGCTTTTTTGAGGTAATTAAAGATACATATGAGATATTGACATAACAATGACTTTACAATATCCGATTTACAATGGATTGGCATTTCTGGAGACTCGAAAATCTTTCAATCATATTACTGTTCAAATTGAATATCATGTACTGACACAACGATTTCTAATTTTCTATACTTAAAGTTCGTAAAAGCAAATTAGAAGACGAACTGAAACAACAGTATTTCAAAAAACAAATTAGAAGATGAACTGAGATAATAGTATTTCAAAAAGCACCTATCCGCATAACATTTTTTTGGAGCCTGATACTTTTGAAATCTCCGATTCAAATGCCAATATGGCTTCTGTTTAGCTCACACAAGGGTTTTAGTTTAATCTTACTTTATCAGACATAACTTATCCGGATAATCACTCAAGAGGTCTTATTGTGTCTTAAGATCGAAGAGAGTATGTTTGACCTCTCTAGTTAGAATCTTAGACGGTACTCAATATTTGTTGGCGTTAGGTTATATCGTGGCTTGTCTGGATATAACCAGTATGTTATTTCATTAAAGTTTATGTTATATGCTATTACACAATATTAATGGTTGTTGTTGTAATACAGAAACTCTTGCACGGATACGGGAGAGGACCAAACAGGCAATGCAAGACCCCAAGGTGATGTCATGTAAGAAGTGAAATTTATTTTAGAACCAAATGTAGTTGAGTATGCCCACTTTAATAATTTCCAGAGAATTATGTTGTTTTGTCAATTTCAATGTGTGGAACCTACTCTTTTAAGGTTTAACTTGGTGTTATTTCTATTTGCAGGTCAGAAAGAAAATTTTAGACTGGGGTGGCCATCCTCAGAGGTAAGCTGGCTGTTTAATTTTGGTAGCGTATAGCTAGCTGCTTCCACTATATGTTTCATGTTGCATTGTAAAGCATATTCCTTGTTGAAGTCAATGCCCTATCAAATGATGGATGGTTTTAATGCACCATAGTCTGTTTTAATGCAATAGATCTTTGCAGATTGTAGAAGTCATAGACATGGTAAGGTTGAAGTTTGAAATTGACCTAGCTTTCTTATACAAGTGTGACATTGCTTGGGACTCGAGGAGTTATATTGAAAGATGAACTTAATGGCATATAGATTGTTTGGTAGGCCTAGTAGGCCTAGTAGGTCTGGTGAAGTGAGTTAGGAATGGGGTCCCGTCATCACTCCCTCATTATAATGTGGGTATGTATAATATCATGAAAGATAATATATTATTATGATATCACATATGAGAGTAAGGGCATATGAAATACAAAAGCATACGTGTAGTGAAATTCCATATGTGAGATTAGGAATGGTGTCACATGCTAAGATGCTTCACGAGCTATACATTTGAATTTAAATATTGAAAGCCATTTACTTTGACAACACTTTTAAAATGGAAGTATTAAATTGTAAGATAATTGCTTTTAGATGATCATATATTCCCCACATTTCATGGATGTTACCTAGTGTAAACCTGTTGCCATTGATGATGAATTGACGATGCTTGAACTGGTAGGCAATGCTTTAAAACTCGTACTCAGACTTGGGCTCGGCCATAAATCAGACTGTCTTAAATTCAATGACTCGGTTAGCTAAAAATGCATAAAATATTAAAATTTTAATTGAAAAAAGTATTTTAAAGATTCCAAACCATTACAGGCAAAATATGCAGTCTACCTATGCAAAACCATGTAAGGATGAATATATTAAAATGGCACCAAGTGCAATACATATTTGAAACAAAATACATTATCAACAAAGCTTTAAATGGCCTCTAGAATCCAAAACACAATGTGATACAAGGTACTAGCCTACTGCATATCATTGATCAACATGATCTATTGTGAAATCTATCACCATTGTTGGAAATGGGATCCTCGACTTGAGTTACAAGACCATCCTTTCACATGTCTATTTTTTATCAGGTCTATATTTCGTAGACTGCATGTAGTTGAAGAGTAGGGTGACATTTGGTGTCTTTTCATGGTTTAGTGGAGTTGGCTTCGATGTAGTTCATTTAACTGTAATTATGAAAATCACTAACTTCGTTGAATCTTGGATGGGTTTTGAAGTTCTAATTTCAGCATATGAGGTTCGATGAGGTTGGAAACTCTTTCAAACATCCTAAAACAATTAATGATAATATATTGTGTAGCAGGGGTACTTGTACCCAGGGGTAGAGTACATGTGCCCATACCGGGTACTTAGGTATGTACCCTATTGTACCTTGTATTGTCTCCATGTACCCAAGACACCGTTATAAAAAAAGAGGTACTTACTGTTGAATTTTTGGTTGAGCTTTGATTTTTAATCTTTGAATGCGGAATTACTGAGTACTTGAAACAATTTGAACATTCATACACATAAGCAATCACACATAACGCAGTATGTACCTGAGGGGAAACTCTCAAAACAATGAGGGAGAAAAATCCCAACAAATCTCCAAAGTATAATACTGATAGATAGCAGAGAATGCCTTTTATAATAGCAGATTTATTTCGGCACCCACGTGCAAGATACGAGAGAATCAACACCCTAGGTGTTATCACGGAGCAAGAGAGAATAGAGATGGAAGGAGGTTCTCAGCAGCATGCCCAACATATAAGTCAATATGCATTTTTTGCACTAGTGAACTTTGTCCTCTCAAGCATTCACCCTTTCAACATTGAAGAGCAAACCTTGCACACCAATTCACCCTTTTTGCACTAGTAGGCAAGGCCTGCACATTGTTTCGCCCTTTTGCGTTGGATACATCAAAATTGAATCACTTGATTGAATTCTACATAGCTAGCTTGCAATATAACATATGCTTGGCCAAATACATCATACACTGACTTCATAATGAACTCATACTTCAACTGGATGCTAGCTCACTTAGTTAGGATGCTAACTTCAGTGTCATCATGCAAATACTCAAGTTTTGTCATGCAAACACTTAGTTAACTTAAGTGTCGCAACTTAAGGGTCGTCTTTTAGCTTAACTAAAGTGTCGTCAAGCAAAGCACTTTAGTTAACTAGTTTATTATCACTTAGTTAACTCCTTTAACTAAACTCCTTCTTGATTGCATCACTGGAGTGATCAAACTGAGTTCTCTTTACTTTAACTGAAGTTTGCATTGTTTACATCAATGGAGTTCAGTAATTCGAGTTCTTTTTTATTAACTGAAGTCAACAACATGTGCAATTTCAAATTCTCTTTTAACTGGAGTCAATAATATGTACAATTCGATTTCTTTATTTAACTGAAGTTAATTACCATGAGCAATTTGAATTCTCTATTTCTCTATGCATGCTATCTCTTATATCTCTATATTATTTGCATGATCCATATGCACCCACTTTTATCTATCACATTAATTATCTATCATAACTATTATACTTAGGAGGTTTGTCCATTGATGTGGTCATATCATTCTACCATTCGTGCCAAGTGACCTTATGCTAAAGTAATTAACTCTAGAGGTGACCAATATCTAGAGGAGGCTTAATAGCTAGATCATGGTTAGTAGGATATCACATCAGCATGCTTCAACAAGCAAAGCATTGCCTCTACACATGAGGATCCGACTTGACACACAAGTCCTTAGCTTGTCCAACAAGATTGTACAACATCATCACTTTGACATATCAAATTATTCATCTCAACACACGAGGATTAACCTTTCACACAGAAGGCTTAGTCATTCTTGAGTCCAACCCAAGAATTTTACTTCAATTTCTTGAGTCCAACTCAGGTTCCCTATTATCTCAACACATTAGGCCCAATCCTAGTGCACAAGATTGGCTTGGAGAATGACTTGTGATGCTGTAACTTTAACACTTACATGCGCTAAATGGTACGTCATATCCGTGTTTGGGTACTTTGGGGGTATGACCAGCTCAACAAAGGTCAAATTCACTGGTGTTGAGGGGGAAATACCACTTGTTTAATGAGAAATAATTTAATAGAAAAAGTTAAAATGCTACCTTGAGTTACTATAGATGAGTAGGAGCCTCAACTTGAGAGTGATGCCTATCTACTCTTTAGAGAGCTTGTTGACAAAGGACCTTAGTGATGTTGATGACATGGCTTGAGGAAGCCAAATCAACTATCTTGTTCAATGTTTACTGTTTTGAACTTTATATTTTGTGTCTAGAAATGCCATTAGGCAATTTTTGTATGTAGTATGACAATGGACTCATGGAGTCATGGACACATAATATTATTAATTATATAACTTCCAGTATTCCATTTGATATTTACTATGATTTATTAAATTTTATGTTTCAAATTTTCAATTTGAATGTTCATTGTTCAATGAATCATGATTCTTAATTTATTAAGAAATTTGAAATATGCATGTAATTGTGATACACACACACACATATATGCCCCTGACATAACCAAGTACCCTGTTTCAAAAAGTGGCGTCCCCGTCGTCGTCCCCATACCCAAGTTTCTTGGCAACTTATATAATATAAAAAAGTTAAGAAAGGAAGACTTTTACCTTTTTACTTTAAGAATTTCATATTATCATTCCAGGTTAGCTTGCGTCACTGACTCATTATCAAGCAAGTTGCTTTTTACCTTAAATGGTGCTATGATTTGTAGGAATCCTACAAAGCAGGTTGACTTCACAATGAAACAGGTTAAGAGTTTTGGGGTTTAAGTTTTATAGGCCAACTTAAAAAGAAATGAATTTAAGTGTCATGTGTGTGGCTTGTCTAGGCCCACATCGAATCGACTGAGTTGACCGATTTGGTATTGAACCGAGCGAGTCAAACATCGACTTGGATGCTTTGGTACCAATTGGCCACTCGAACTAATTTAATGGTAGAGTCAATATGGCCGTCGGTCAACTCGGTCAACTTGATCGAGTCTAAGTCTAGCTTGACCGATTATTAAAACACTGCCAGTAGGAGCAATGATTGAGGCGCGCAATAGAGGCAACCAACTCGAGGGATTGACCTTAAGAACTTTTGTATGAAGCTCTATGCACTCAACCACTTAGGGATGGTACCCAAGATAACCAGGACCAGGTCAACAATTCATGAATATATCAGCTATAACTCATCAACAATTGGCTCACAATGTGGTATTTCAATCTGGGTGGGGACGATACAACTTTTTCTCATTACCACTCGAGCGACACCCAACTGACATCTACCTTAATGTCTTTATATGCAAAGTCTTGCTTCTACAAAAACATCTTGAGTAACGGCTCTATATTGTCTCCTTTGAGTATTTCTTCTGTTTGTGGATTGGCTATACTCTTATTGAAACTGGTATTCCAGAAAAAGTGATAGTATTTCCTTCTAGTATCAAATGTCTCTGTACAATCAAAGTATGTAGAATATGCATTTACATTTCAATCAATGTTTTAAAACTCGGACTCGGACTGAGAATTGCAAGGGTCAACTCGGACTCGGACTGAGAATTGCAAGGGTCAACTCGGACTCGGAATCGGTAATGACTCGGTCGATTTGAATTTAATAACCTGGATTACTTAAAAAATACATAAAATATTGAATTTTAAAGAAAAACAATATTTTAAAGATTTTAATCCATGCTTGCAAAGCACTAGAGAAAATATCCAATGTCTACTCATTTATATACTATATAAGGGTGAATATACCAAAATGGCACAGAGTGTAGTGTGCAATACATATCTAGAACAAAAAACATAATCAATGAGGCCTAAATGGCCCGTAGAGTCCAAAAAACAACATGTTATGATGTCGCTACATCATATGTCAATGATCATACATCTCTTTTTGTTTAGCCTTCTCTTCAAATTTATCAAACTGTTGTTGCAACTCCAACCTAATCTCTCCAGTCAACTCTAAATCAGCTTCCCATGGGGTGATATTTTCTCTAACAACAACCAATTGTCCTTTAAGTCTATTAATGCCCCCTCCTTTAATCCATTTCTTGCAATACTTGCAATACAATTTCCCTTCAATGACATCAGCGT
Organism: Pseudotsuga menziesii; assembly: GCA_001517045.1. Taxonomy (NCBI): domain Eukaryota; kingdom Viridiplantae; phylum Streptophyta; class Pinopsida; order Pinales; family Pinaceae; genus Pseudotsuga; species Pseudotsuga menziesii. The sequence goes on along the minus strand of LPNX010901631.1, from coordinate 271,820 downwards.
GGATCCATGCTTGATCTTTTCCTTTTGGGTCCAGTCTAGAATCTAAATGCAAAGCAAATCTAAACATGCAAAGAAAAAATAAAAAAATCTTATTATTTTGGCAGCAAACAATAGAAAACAGGATCGATATTTGTCAATTTAATGAGAAAAAAAGAAACAATGGCTAGTTGGCAGCTAACATACATCTAGGTAACAGAAAATTGGTCTCCAACACTCCAACTCCTCCAATCTTGTTGATTGTTCTTCACTGTTGGACGCTCGTCCAACCCACCATGAATCCAAACAACAATAATGCCAAATGTTCACAAACATCTTACATCAGAAGTGTGAGGCAAATAGAGGGGAAGGGGGTCAATCTTATGGCCTTAGGTTAGGGTTAGAATAAGAAAAATCTTAAAAATAAAAAATAAACATGTTTTTTTGGAGTCCACATGCATGTGGGTGTCTGCCACAACTGACTCGGCCAACTCGGACCCTAACTCGGCCGACTCAGACCCCAACTCGGCCGAGTCAGTATCAAATCAGCCACCCGAGCCGAGTTGTAGGCCGAGTCAGCTGGACCGGGGGTCAACTTGGCCAACTCGGCCAACTTGGACTTGGACTTGGTTGATTTTTAAAATACTGATTTCAATAGTAGAGTTTTGATAAATTTAGATCTAATTTAGTATACATTTCGTGAAGGGGTGATCATTGATGCTTTCTTAGTATTTGATCATGCTTCCTTATGAATATACCTTGAAACTGAACTCAAGGACGAAGTTGAAGATAATAAACCTAATGAGGCAATAATAATTCCCTTTTGCTGTAATGCTAGTTTGTTGCAGTTTTATATTGTTTGGGATGCAACTAAGTACCAATGGACTAGATCACATAGATTGCAATTCTTGCTACTTTGATTAAATATCTATTTGTGATGATTCTCTTTTAGCTAGTGGAAGAATCTTTGTATATGATGCAATGTTTTAGTTTTATTGTAGTGTTCTATATAAAGTGTTGATTGAACCACTGTTAAGAGAAATTTTCTAGGTCCCTTGAGGTTTACAAAGCTTATTTTCTATGTTGCCAGGGTACCCGCACCCGTATCGGGTACTCGTAGGGTACGTCTCATGCCGTACCTTGTCGTACCCCATACTAGGTCCACATACCTGAGACTCCGCTATAAAAAAAGGGGTACTTATAGGCAAAACGGTACGCCGTGCCCTGTGTTTGGGTTCTTCTTACCCCATGTTTGGTACTCCGAGGGTACGACCGACTCAATAAAATGCAAATCAATGGGGAAAATGTAATGACCCCCACCAAATTTGAACTAATTTTTTGCTAACTACGTATGGAGTTTGGTTCAAGACTTATGTCAAACACTTTGCAACACTGTTCAAATTCCACTGAATATTGTCCAAATCTAGTAGATTGATTTTACATTGATTTACAATGAATGTTTTTATGGTTGTGTTCAACACTCATGGAACATAATTTGACCACCAAATGTGCACATAAAAAAATATACATATATATTTAATATTGAGAAATACACTCACATCAACGCGGGAATATATTTGCCAATTTTAAATTTTTTATTGTCTGTAACAACAGTACAAATAGGTGTTTAAAATAAGATTTTCGGTGTACTTTCATGTTTGAGTTTGATTCTCTGTTACAACTGCCTGGTACAATGATTTATCAAATTTTCAATCTGAATGTTCATTGTTCAAATAAGCGAATGTTCATTCAAATAATCAGCGAATTTATAATTATGAATCATGATTCATAATTTATGAAGAAATCTATATGCATGTATGATGTGGCTATGGCATATATATATATATACACTGTATCCCCGACGTACCCAAGTACCCTTTTTCAAAAAGTGGTGCCCTCGTCCCTGTACCCATACCCAAGTTTCCTGGCAACTTAGCTTATTTTACTTAATAAATATGCATCATTTATAGATGCAAATTTTAATAAGTTTTCAATCAAGGCTTGATGGATGAAGTGCGATGTACGGTTTATAAAAATCAAAATTAGAGGCACATTGAAGAGCCTAATCTTCAAAACCCAAATGAGAAATATCGAGTGTTTGATGGATCTGTTAGCTTTCAAAACTTTTCAGTTCCAAATATCAACCTAGAGAAGGCTAACATTACTTCATGCAATCCCCTTGCAGTTTGTGCCAATGCTTGCTAGCCTTAGAACTAGAAGGGAATCCCTAGGTGATTTGAAGTTACTTTTGTTGTTGGGAGACAGATTTTCTCAATTCAAATCACCTAGGGATTCCCCCTTGAGGCTAACAAGCACTAGCCCAAAGTGCAAAGGGATTGTATGATATGACATTGGTACCTTTTGTTACCGGATGAACTAGCAGGGCTAGTCATTGGTAAGCATGTTGATTTTTCCTAAGCAGCATCAAGAGCCATTCTCTTGGAGGATGGAGGCACCTGGTTAGTTACTAGGAACTTGAACCTGTCTCGTACTGGTGGACTCAGCCTAAAGCTGAGTGGCCATTCTTTGAATGGAGGCACCTGGTCAGTTACCAAGATTATTGAACTAGTCTAGGACTGGGGGACTCAACCTAGGGTTGAGGGGCCATTCTTTGAATGGAGGCACTTGGTTAGTTACCAGGAACTTGAACCCGTCTAGTACTGGGGGACTCAGCCTAGAGTTGAGTGGCCATTCTTTGAATGGAGGCACTTGGTCAGTTACCCAGAATTTGATTTAGTCTAGGATTGGGGGACTCAGCCTAGGGCTGAGGGCCATTCTCCAGGAGAATGGAGGTGCTTGGTCAGTTACCAAGTATTTGACATTGAGTCAATTGATGCAGCCTAGGACTAAGGCACCTGGTCAGTTACCGGGTTATCATTATAAGCCCTAGACTGGGTCTGGGCATGTGATGCACTCCTATCCTTGATCTATGGGCTGTGTGACCTTCTCCAAGGATTAACTACCCTTGGTCAAGACACCTAGTACCTGATCTTGGTGGCACAAGGAGTTCAAGTTAAAAGCATTAGTAATTCTCCCTATTTATGATGATGTACTTTGAGTGGGCATGAAGGACCTTGATGACCAATTGCTTTGACCACAAAACACTTGAAGGATCTTCTTGCCCTAAGTCTTGGTCCATGAGGAAGTCCAAGAGGCTAAAAGTCAAAATACAAGAAGACCTATTGTACCACAAGAAGTTAAAGTAAAAATACAAGAAGGCCTTTGGTACCACTAAAAGTTAAAGTCAGAGGGTAAACATGAAAAAAGAATAAAACTCTATTATTAAATTCCTATTTTATGGGGATCACTTCAAGTGCTTGAAAGAATATAAAAGAAGTTCACTTGCAAAACATTTACATACACTTCATCTCCATCTTGGCTGCTCCATTGAAGACTTAGATTTTCGCAGGTTTTTTTCAAGTGTGTGGCAGAGTTTATGTTTTATGCCCTAGCATGGCGGTTTAGCTAGCTAGGGCATCCTTCTACAGCACACCCACTGCTAGGGTTTTCACCATACTACTCACGGCAGCAGCAGCAGAAGATCAGATCTAGGCAGCCCTCTCCCACATCTAGGGCAACCCTCTCCTCCATCCAGGCAGCTCTCTCTCTAATTCGGGCAGCCTGTTTCTCATCACGGGCAGATACAGGGACATTCGAGCATACCTCGGTTAGCCACAGAACAGCTTGGACAGCAGAAAAGAGGCTCAGGCAGAAGTAGAGGAAACTCGGGCAGCCCAGAACAGTCTGGGCAGGGAAAAGAAAGGCCCGGGCAGCCCAGAACAGTCTGGGCAGGGAAAAGAAAGGCTCGGGCAGCTGCAGAAGAAATTCGGGCAGCCCAGAACAACCCTCAGCAGGTCCAGGCAGCTCAGAGAAAATTTTGGGCAGCCCAGAACAGATCCGGGCAGCCCTAAATTGGGCTCGGGCAGTAGCTGGCAGTTTTAACTTTTCAGGCAGCAGAATTTTTTTTTGGGCAGCAGACCCTAGTCTGCATTTTTCTGGAAATTGGTCTTCTTCCTCCACGTGGCAAGTTTTGGTCAATATCTGTTAGGGCTTGAAATTATTCAAGCCTGCTAGGGTTTGACAAATTTGTAAAAACATTCATCAAAGAATTCTGAGATTTTTCTTATTGATGCTACAAAATCAGTCATCTCATTTAAGGGATGAATTACTGATGCTTTTGGGATTTTTGTCTTGTAAAGGTTTCCCCGTGAAAACATCTGGCGTTCATTTGTGTTGATGCTTGATTATCTACTGCACTTGTCTTATTGTTATCTATCTTACAGTCTGCAAAATTAAAGAATATATGCACATGCTAAAATTCAACAAAGCATACGAAGGAGAAAGTGATCACTGCCTCCTTAGCCACTTCTCCAAACTTCTTCGGAAGACGGAACCTCCTAGGGGAGAGCCCTACACCAAATAATATCTTCTTTGGAAGGGTTAGTGATCGGTTCCTTAATGGAGTCAGCATACTAATATAAAGATGTGAACTTGATAAATGTTAAACCAGTATATCAACTTGTTTGACCAATGAGTGTGGTGTAAGGATAAGTGTAGGCAACAAGTATAACAGTAGTAGAGCATACAACATTAACACATCTGTTCAACGTAATCCCAGCCACATTCAATCATGTATCAAACACTGTTTGACAATAATATGTAATTCTATCTTTATATCAACCAACATAATACTCTTTGCCAATTATCTGATATGTATCCTTGGAGAACACAAATATGATAGCAATAATGAGTAATGGCAAATGTATCAGCATTATCCGAACATAGTTTATTGGCTAGTTTTGAAAGCAATTATCATTTAAACTCACTGACTGCCCATTCACATGAAATATAACAATTTGTGTGTGTAAAAGAAGTCTGAAACAAAGCCTTTAAGTATTCATTCACTGCCAACCATAGAGTATTAGGAAATGTATAACAATATTCAGGGTGTAAATTATGATCATATTCAAAACAATGTCAATATATACAGTCTGATATAAGCATGCAAATAAGGTTGAAATCAGTCCTTCTTGTGTTAGTTTCCGCAACGCTAGTTAACAATCAAACTAACCTTTTAAAAAAGCTTACTTTCTGGTGTTTGTATGCAGGATAGAGTCTGGGACAGCCACTGAAAAGGCTGTCCCTTGGCTGTTTGTCTTGGGACAGACCCTAGAATAAACAGGCCGAGGTCAAGGGTGGCCACAGGGTGAGGCCAAGCTGAGGGAGGGGGCAGGTAACCAGCCCTCAAGGCTGTTGTGAAGGTAGCCGAGGGTGTAAAGGAGGCGTTGGGATGAGCCCGAAGGTACAAATGGCAGCCTGTGAGGTGGAACAAGGTTGTAGGGTTAGGCTTTAGACAGGCTAAGGGGTTAGGATTTAGACAGGCTGAAGGGTTAGGGAGCTAGCTGAGCCTTGGAAGTGGGTGAACATTGGAAGCAGAGATGGTAAGGAAGGTAGGTAAGGGTTGAATGTAGCAGGCTGAGAGGATTAGAGGGAGGCCGAGCTATGGAAGAGGGCTGAAAGTAGTGGCCAAGGGAGAAGGAGAAGGAGGAGGAGAAGTGCGAGCCCTAAAGGAGCAGCCAGTGGGTGAAAAGGGAAGAGGCCGTGGGCTGTAGGAGGGAAGGAAAAGTAGGCTGTGAGGTGGAGAAAGGGCAAAAGAGGATGGCCGAGCCTTGAAGGAGGCCTCGAAGATGAAGGTCGAGGTTGAGAGAGAGCTTTGCGAAGGCCTAAATGACTAAGGGAAGTGAAGGCGAGGGTAGAAAGAGGAGGGAGAGAGACTGAAAAAGAAGGTTTTAGGACAAGGTTTAGGTTACCCTAACTTGTGTTACTTGGGAGTGGAAGCGAAAGCCGGAGCGGGAGTGAAAAGCGAAACTTTCAAAAACTTCCGGTTTGGAAGCGTTTTTTATATAATATATATATTTTTTATATTTTGATGCATATATGTCAACAAATGCATGTATAATGTTGATTTAGTTATGGAAAGCATAAAAAACATTAAATAATCCATAATACCATATAACATCATTCATCAATCTTGAATCATCTAGTATTGAATTTGTCAACAATAGGTCTAGTATCCATAACATCAACCTTAAAGCTTCAAATTTCAATATATAAATTGGTTATAAACTAGGGATTCTTCAATAAAGAGGCTATAAACTAGGGATTCTTCAAAACTAGTTTTGAGGCCACTAATAAATAGGCTATAAACTAGGGATTCTTCAAAAACTGGTTTTAAGGCCACTAATAAATAGGCTATAAAACTAGGCTATAAACTAGGGATTCTTCAAAAACTAGTTTTGAGGCCACCAACATCAATTTGAACAATCAACACCACCAACATCAAGGTACATAGAGGGGTTGATGTGTTTGATTAAATGCCATTCCCATACCCTCATACATGATAGAACCCAATGGAAACATTGCAATCCTGAAATCCTAAAAACTCTCAAGTTTGTTGAATTTTGAATGGGACAAAAAATTCTACGTTTTGCATTTGAAGTTTGATGAAGTTGGAACCACTCTCAAACATCCTAAAACTATTAATGGTACTGTTAAAAATTTAAGTAAAAGGATAAAAAAAGAATGATAAGGAAAATGTCAACTTTTATTGTAAGAATTTAATATTACCATTTAATGCTACTGATGATTACTAAGGTTAGGTTTTTTGCTATTAGAGTAGAATTTCCCTCCTTTGTATAGCATTAGAATGGACATAGGGTTAGTTCCCCCCACCCATCACTTAACTTTTTGTTTTTTTAAGAAAAATTGAAAAAAACAAGGAGGAAGCGTTTTTTTTTGCAACGAAGCAAGCTTCCTAAAAACGCTCCCATATGGAAGTGTTTAGTAAGCGTGCTTCCCCAACGCTTCCTAGACGCTTCCTTTAGAAGCAAGCTTCGGGAGCGGGAGCGGAAGGGGGGGGGAGCACTTCCTCGCAACATAAACCCTAACCCTAGGGCATCTAAGGAAATGATAAGCCTTCCTATCAGAAGTTTAACCTAGGTTTGGAGCAAGACTAGAGACCTAAGGTCCAAATCCTAGAAGGACTCCCTTAGAGGACGTACTCCTACGTGCCAAGGTGACTAAAGGCTGAAAATGACCTAGCTTAGATAAAATGCAACTGTAGAGGCGACCATTCAATCCATGAACATGCATCATTCATCAACATTTAACAGAGAGAGATTAAGCAAAAACCTACATACCTCCTTGTGCATGTGTTTAACCAACAAATTAGAGCATCACGTTTAGCAAGAGCATTGAACCAAAGAACTTAAGAAATCGCTTGCAAACCCAGAAAAACGTCTTCCTCAAGAGGGGCACATCATCTCCAAAGAGCCCTAGTTTGGATAAAAGAGTAACATAATATTTGATCCCACTTGTCTTATGTTCAAATGAAGTGAGGAGACGCTTATAAATAGCATTGTTTCATGGGGACGCGTCCTGCTCTTCCCACGCCCCGGGGGTTGGGAGGCTCCATGGGAAACGTTTCCGAACGCCCCCCATTTTGCGAAACTTGGGGAAACGCAAGTCTAGGAGTTTCCCCGGTTGGGGGGCTCGCACATGCCCCCTCCTGAAAATGGGGGGCTCCCACAGGGCTCCACCCCCCTCGAATTTTTAATTTTTTTTACTTAAATGCAAAAATGGTCCATCTGAAATTTTAGTGTTTTACACTAAATGGTCATTATAAATCGAAATAGAAACAAATAAAAAGAAACAAACATCGATATGATATACTTGGCTATAACAATTACATTTACGTTACACTAAACTCTTCGGAAACATAAGAGTTTATTTGTTGGAGTTCATATTTTTATTATTTTTCTATTTTTTTATAATTTTAGAGACCCCGGCGCCCCCTCGCCCCTCAAAATATCCCAAAAGTTTGGGTGTCTCTACACGTCCCCAATGTGCGTTTCCCCGCTCCCACGCTCTCGCGTCTCGAAAACTTGGTGGAACACTGATAAATAGCCTCTCACACTCACTTTACAAATATATCCAAGCCTACATGCCTGAATATGTCAATTTAGCATTACAAAATGTCAACTTAAAATTATAACATAAAATAATATTAAAATGGCCTAAAGTAGGCTTATAGTAGGCTATCTGGGGTATATTTCCCCTAGGTGCCAAAAACTGCTAAAATAAGTGAATCACTCCGAACGAAAGGCTAGAGTGAGCTAGAGGGAGGGCGTCATGCCCCATCTAACCTTGAAATGCAGAAAATCCCTCAATACCCCCCCTCAAACAAGCAAGAAGGCCTGGCATGGAAGATGACGGTCTTCAAAGAAAGAAGCCCAGGCAGAGAAAGGCGCCAGTGTGCAGAGTGACCAGGAGCGTGCATAAGGTGACTATGAAGAGAGACCAAGGTCTCATAGTTGAAAGACAGGTCATCGATGCAAGGAAACAAGTGTGGGGTCATGTGACCTAGTGATCAACCCCTAGGAGCCCCAGATACCAACCCATGGGTTAAAACCCCAACAAAGGGCAATTAGTAGTGCCATTAACCCATAGTACTTCTAAAGGAAGGACCAAAGGGCCCGACCATGACCACAACTATAGAATGACACCCATCCTAGTCAGAAAAAAGACATTTCTCTCTCTGGGGCACATCTGAAGGTGCGTTGGGTACAGGTGCAACATAACACCTTTAAGAGGTTTTTGAGTGTTAACATTTTGGCATTGTTGCAAAGCAGCTAACTAGTCTTCCTGAGATTTGTTGCACGAGGCTACATGACAATTGGTGACCAATAGTTTCTTTTAAGACCTCATGTCTCACCTGACTACTCCATTTTGAGGGTATCTGATAGCTTGGGCTGATATTATTTTTCTAGGATACTTAGGTATCCCCATCCACTCTCGGGTGGAAGTTAATGGTGTGATTATCTTCTGAAGTTTGAATGCTATGTCGATTTAGTTAAGCAACGTCTTCATGCCTTTAATATTTTTTGTGATGATTTTGATGTTGAACATGAGGTTTTGTTAATGAAAATGTTTATGATGTCCTTGCAGCTTGATGATAGGCAATGGTATAAGATAAAATAATTTTATGAATGTCCAATAAATGACCACAAAAGTAGGTCAATGGGATTGTTGAGTACAATGTTTTCGATAGAAAGAAAGAGCACCAAGAGGGCTTTTATAAAGAGAAAGAAAGATACAAAAAGTAAGTAAAGCAAAGTATGAGACTATGCTAAGGCATGATAAACTCTAGACTCATATGGTTAACAGCACCATGAGGAGGATGTACCAATAAGATGGATTTAAAGACTGGACAATAAATATTGATGATGATGATGATGATGATGCAGGTATGTCATGGTCCACTAAATCCATCTCTTAACATCTGAGGTCGAATGGAGGAAACTCAGTATAGATTGCTGTCTTGAATAGGAGTTGAGGGAAGATCCAGATCGCCCACTGAGCCACTGTATGAAAGGAGTTGCCCTCCGTTGTCTCCTAGGTGGTCTCGTTTACCTGCTGGTAATAGATCTAGTTCAACAATGCCGTTGAGGTCACTGGTTGGAGGGGGGAGGCAAATTTGAAATTTCTATCTTGTCCATATCAATCTAGCTTCGAATACCATGCTGCTATTCATTTGTCTCTTGATGCCCCTAGTTTATGGGAGCACTATAGAATTGATTCATTGTTGGCTTTCCAAGGAAAGTTTAGAAATTATTGGAGGGTTCTTCAGTTGGTGGATGACTATTCTAAAGATGGTTTTTCAAATCTATTGTATCTTTTGATCCTTCAAAAGATCGATCATTTGAGTGATGATGCATCATAGGTTGATTATGGTATGCCTTCTCCTTCTTTATTTGTTGAGAGTGAATCAATGAATAGGTTTAGAAAGTAGTTCTTGAGGTTCTGATGGTTAATGAAGACATGTCTCCTTGGGTTGACTGATTGATGAAAAGGTTGGAATCTGTTTTACTTTTGGTAAGGCCCAAGCTCATCAGAAAGCCATCAATCCTTACATACCACGCTCTGGGTGCTTGCTTCAACCCATATAATGCCTTCTTCAATCTGCATACATGAGTCTTTCTATCACGTGTCTCAAATCCTTGTGGTTGTTCAATGTATACTTCTTCTATCACATCATTTAGAAAAGTTGTCTTTACGTCTATTTGGTGTAGCTTCCATTTCATCTTTGCTGCCAAGGCAAGGATAGTTCTGAATCCTGATTGAAGTGTATCTTGCTACTGGTGCAAAAGTCTCTTCATAATCAATTCCTTCCTTCGGAGAGAACTCTCTAGCTACGAATCTTGCCTTGTATTTTTCAATACTGCTGTCTGCTGAATTGTTTGTCTTGAAGATCCACTTTGAGGAGACTACTGATTTATCATTCTTTACAATAGACTGGTATTCTTTGACCATGGCATCCATCCATTCCTTCTTTTTTGTTGCTTCTTCAAAACAGGTGGGTTCTTCATCAACAAGGTTGCACATCAAGGCCACGTAGCTAGAGTATAGCCTTGGTCTCTTGCTTTCTCTGAGAGTACCTTCTGGACCGTACAACTCTTCTTTCTCTTTTCTTTTTAGTTTTTGTAAATCTTGTCAAACCCTCGTCAAATAACGGTTCCTGCTTAGAGCTTCAACTTGGCTTTGATACCATGTTAAATTTTTGTAAACCAGATTTGATTGATATTTATTCATTGGTTTTTATACCTGGTCTTAATTTAACTCATAAAATTGAATAAAAAATAACAATACACCGATTTACTTAACAAATGATGCACAACGGAAAGATCAAATAACCATACGCAGTTTGCACAATAATATTTTACCCTGGAAACCCCAATCCTTGGGGAAAAACCAGCAAACAGTCTGTCTTTTATTGTAGATTTCTAACAGCACTTACAGTTCCAGGTTCCTGGATATAACGCACCGAATCTGAGTCAGTACAACCCTAAACAGCCTTAAACCACCTCCTCTAGCTTCCTAAGGCCAGGGCATCACTGAATACACCCTATGCTTGGAATCTTGACTCATTCACTCTCCAAAGCCTCTAAGAGAATCCCTCTCTTCGATTTGATCACTGACTGATTACTCTAAGCATGAGAGAATCCCTCTCTCCTAAGCCTCTAAGAGAATCCCTCTCTTAGATCTGATCACTCACTGATTACTCACTATCAATGATTGCACCGATAGGCGCTTTCTACAGCCTGAGTGGGTGAGTTGTGTGATGTCTGTTACGGATATGTTGTCTAAAAAAATATAAAAAATTATAAAACAATCACATGTTGGCTTCAAAATTTAAATAAATAAAACAATCACATTTGTTTAAATATATAAATCAACTTTCACCTTCAAATTAGAATTCAAAACTAAGCAATTTCGAACATCTGACATTTGGGCAAGCTATTTCAAAATAAATAGATATCTGAGCGAGCAATTGGAAAGAAAATATTTGTTTTGAAAACGAGTATTCCCATGTTTTACAAGGATGTAGAACTTCTTACAATTACAAAGAAAACGTGACCTATGAATATGAATAGATATATCCAGAGAATCTAGAATGAAGTGGGTGAAATTTGTACAAACAGTGTCTAGATTTTGAAGAAACTGAAAGAATATACTATACTAGTAAAAGACAAGCACCTCCACGAATTAGTAGCAGTTGCTTCACACAGAAAAAACTTGAATGCAAGGTTCAAGAATCAGAAATTTGTTTTGAGTTTTTAGCCAGAACTAAAAACAACTAATTAGTGGAAGAAGTTACAAAATATCCCTTCATCACAGTTGGCAATGTGTGCTTGTTAATCCAAAAGGTGAATAGTAAACTTTAGCAATTAAAATGACAGGAATTTCATTTATACGCAATTACAATTATACAAAATCAACAAATTACTTGATAAAAAACAGTAATGGATTAAGACACCTTTGCGGAGTTATCCATTCAAATTGACTCGGTTGATTGATCATTGAATTAATGGAGCCTGGTTGAAATTGCTTACTCAATTCAGTCTCCATAAAAATTGGAGGAAAGAATTGAAAACGAAAACGAAAACTTGAAATGCTAATGCACTGACTCAATTTCCAATCTGTTATGAGAAAATTGTTTCGAGAGTCCTTGAAGGTTCCCAATTGTGAAAATTTATGAGAAGATAAGTCTTAATATCTTCAAACATTTATGAAGGTTAAACTAAATTTGGAATTAAGATATTCCATAGCAAATAATGATTTGTAAAATTTTCAAAATAATATTGCATATTAACTTATATGCAATATGAGATAACTTATTTATATATGATTGTTTTTAAAGATAGAATTATTAAATATATTTAAAAACGGAATATGATTAATATGTTTTTAATTTTTTTTTGATGCATACTAAATATATTAATTATCACCATTAAAATAAAAAGTAAAGGTATAATGAAAAATGGAATTATGTGTAGTGATTTAAATTATAGTAAAGATGATAAGTTAGAAATATAAAGAACTGTTTTACTATTTATAGGATTTTCGTGTTATCATTAACAGTACGATTCTAAATTAGAATAGTACACATTGATGATTTTAATGGTAAATATAATGGATTATGTATTGTTAAGTTAACCAGCATTGATCCATCTCCACTCTGACGCTATCAAGCATTGAGAGGGATCAAATCCCTTCAGCTGCAAATCCCTTTTAGAGTCTTTAAACTTGAGGAAAGGTTTGCAGTTCAAGGGATTTGATTCCTCTCGCCTCTTGATAGAGCCAGAGTTAAGATGGATCTTTGCTGGTCTTACACTAACTGACAATGGCATCTTGTCTACAACTCCTCCATAGACTCTTTTATAACATCCACTTTATGCAGATACTATGGGCTCAATACCGGCCCTCAAATACCATGGGCCCTCCAATACCATAAAGTATTATAAAAGTCACTTTTACAAAGTCTGTCTAGAGAGTTCCTTGTCTTGGACACTTCTATACCAAGCCGATGTAGAAGTACCTGTCCAAGCTACAAACTCTAACATTGAAGGGTGAGGTAAGGCTTGCTTTCTTATGTCCTCCTGCTGCTTTATCAGAGTCTCATCCATTGAAGGTTGATTGCCGGGATTTGTCACCATTTATCTGGAAAATTTAGGGTTTGGTGGGGGGTTTTCTACCTCTGCCCCTTTACTCCCATCAAAGTTCAGGGGAAGCTTGACTTGTTAACTCTAAACCCTGGATCATATATAATCCTCAAAATTATCATGTATTGCGTTTGACTTCACACTAGTGACTTAAGATATTTTTCCTTAAATTATTTACAGTTGATACCGTCTAACTATTCTTTAGCTATGCCCTTTTCACTTTCCTTAAAGCTTCTCTATCTTGCTTGATACATCCTGTTTAACATTTTTCTTAATTTATTATTGAAAATTCTTTCTTGCAGTGAGGATACGAAGATGAGGATTGGAATAGCAGTGAGAAAGGCCTTTGAAGAACGGCGTAAGAAGAAGAAATTGCAAGAAACATGTTTGCTTGAGTGGGAAGAGAGTATTGCAGAATCTGCCAGAATAGGTGACGATAGCGAGGACGAACTACAATGGGATTCTTATGCAATCATAAAAGAAAATATGCATCAAGACTGGTTACAGGTTATTGAGCAGAAGCGTAAAGACAAGAGGGCCCCTAAATCAGTTGAGCAGAAGAAGAAGATATCAGAGGCAATCAAAGCCAAATGGGCAGATCCTGTAAGGGCATTATTGAATTCTTAAGAGGCATGTTCACATATCTCTTTTTTATGAAAGGATTCCCCATAGTGTATGTGAAAGCAACAATTCCCAAATTCTTGCATGAATTCAGAACATTCTAATTTTTCTCTATGTACTTACAGGAATACCGGCAGAGGGTGTGCTCTGGAATGCAAAGGATATATGGAAACAGACCATACTCATCTGTCAGAAGAGTTGTAAGGAAACGAACTGAAAATGAAAATAGACCATCATCATCTGTCAGAAGAGTTAGGAAACAAAATCTAGAAGAGGGTGCCACAGCCAGATCATCTGCCCCTAGTACATCAGAAAAAAATTATAAAATTTCAACAGTATTGAGTAATTACAGAAAGATGTCCCCAACTCCTTTTACGGACCCACTGGCAGGTGAAAAATTGGACAGGATAAAACAACTCCGAGCAAATCGATCATCCATTGAAAGGATGAAAAGAGAAGCAGCTGAGCGGGCAAGGTAAAGGTGGCCACAAGTTCAAGCTTGCATATAGAAGTTGCTTTACTATTCTGTTTAGCACATGTTTGTGTCCTCACCAATGAAAGAATATCTGTTGACTGCAGTGCATAAAAGAATTTGCACCAATTGAATATTTGTCTATGGATGCATTTGTGAACAGGTTACTAATAGCAGAAGCTCAAAAGGCTGCAAAATCATTAGAAGCTGCTGCAGTTACAGATGCTACAGCCCAGGCTTCTCTCTTTGAAACTAGGAAGCTGCTGTCAGAAGCAATACAAGCAATGCAGAGTGTTGAATCTGCAAGTAATGCTGATGGGCATGTTTTGCAAAGAAACCCAGGAACAAATGGTGATGCAGAAACCTTGCAATCAAATTATTACATTGACAACTCTCTCATAAATCCTCCTGCAAACCCTGGACCATTTGATGTTAAAGGTACACATTACTTGTCTTTTAGCAACACCGGGAAAACAAATTATTATGATACTTATAAATCCATAACAGGGAATTCCTTGAATGATATGTTGACTGGTGACGTATCTCATCATGCCCACAAATACAGTCACTCTGCAGAAATAATAGGCAGGGCAGAAGTCCTCAGTTATGTTAATTCTCTGTTTGGAACTCCTAATCTCACAACTGAAGGCACTGCTAAAAAGTTCGAGGCAATGGCTGATGAGACAATAGGAAACAACTCCATGTCACATTCTGAGCAAAAGTTTTTGCCCCCTTCACTGAATCATGCTAGTATGGTGGATGAGTCCGACTCTGCAGTTTTAGGCAATACTGAAGAATTTGAAGAGGGACCTGTGCCAAACCTCTCGCAAGACAGTACAGTGTCTGTAGATGCAATTTCTGTTGCTTCTATGGGCCAAACAGAGGATACTGCTGGAATATCAGAATCGAGATCTGTCCAGCACCCTTCAGTGAGTCATGCTAATATGGTGAACGAGTCTGCAGTTTTAGACAATACTAAAGGATTTGAAAAGGGGCCTGTGTCAACACACCTGAAAGACATTACAGTGTCTGGAGATGCAAATTCTGTTGCTTTTAAGGAAGAAAGAAAGAATGTTGCTGGAATATCTGAATTGAGATCCATCCACACTGGCAACAATGGCATTTTGGCTTCAAATAAGGATGTCAAGAAAATGTGGATCCGTGGAAAGTTAATTGAGGTAAAAGGGTAGTAAATTTGTATCATTTGTTTTCCTGTATGTTGTATTATTGTCAGTGTAAGTATGACCAAAGGAATTTGGGGTCCAATTCATATTTTGAATCTCCTAGATGAGCAAGGGAAGACATGCACTGGGATAAATGATGTTTCTTCTTCCATAATGCCAATTCAGTCCGTCACATACCTGGGAAGCATTCTTTTTATTTAACATTTGTAAGTTCAGAGAGATGAGAAACATTGATGTGATCTAAGTTTTTTTCAGCTGAACTTGAAGTGTTATAAAATGACAACAAATTAAAGTGCTGGAATTCAAAACCGCATATTAACTTCACAGGTGCTTAAATAGTTATTTGTACTTTGGGGTTTGAAGGTTTTGAGCTAAGTTGTTTGAACTGCTTCACATTATCAGTCTGTTCACATTCTTATTTTAGATTTTATCAACAATTTCTAGATTGATTAAGAGCTGAATTAAATAGAGTTCAGATGATTTCATCAACAGAAGCAGGAGATTAAAATCCTCTGGAGGCGTAATGAATATGTATTTAGCCAAGCCGCAGTCCATGAACTACACTGCTAAGGAGAAAACAATTTATATTAAAATAATTATTGGTTGATCCAATGCAGCGCCTAGTGGCTGCTAAAGCAGCTTTGGAGCAATGTAAGAAATGTTTTCCTTGTTTAGAGAGTTGAAATATAGTAATAGCTTTTGCTTAAAAGTTTTCCATCATGCAATATATCCTTAGCCTCACTAACAAACAATGGTTACAAAATTAATTAAGAACTGATGCTTTCCAACAATAGAGAAAACGTGGATGAAATATTAATTAAACTTTTCTCGCTGTGTACTTTATTCAACTGATTGAGATGCTTATTAAAATTTACAAGGGAAGACACTTGAAGTGGTGTAGGCAGAGGGACTGTAAATAAGTGCAAGTGGTGTAGGCCTGAGAGGGAGAGTAAACTAGTGCATGCATTCAAGCTGCTCTGCTTACCTGTTGGATCACGTTTACCTTTTCGATTAACACAGGCAGCTAGCTAGTAAATTCTTGCATTAACGGGAGATTAGTTCTTGTTTTAAAGGGTGTGGAATAAACAATGGCTCAACTCAGAGTTTCAAACATAGATGTGTATTTTGTCCAGAAAACATTTCAGAAGGTAATGACTTTTAAACCCTAGGCAGATCTAATATTTATACCAATGTGAGTACAGTCGAGGTTCTGACAAGCTCTATAATTTTTTCTTAGGTTTGGGAGACACAGTATTAACAAGTCTTGAGCATTTAGAATCTTTACTAAGGGGTTCTTATTCCAAGCTATCAAGGGAAGGCACAGTTGAATCTTAGCCCAAGGATCTGCATTGCTACCTCACCTTGGTAGTTTTTAGTCACCGGAAGAAAATCTTTTCCTACTTTATGCTCAGTTGCTCTACTTAGTTGTGGTAAAAGTCGTTATAGTAGTTTAGGCCATTTTTAGATCAATCACTAGGCTAGTAAACATGCTTATATATCATGAGCCTCTACCAAGATTTGATCATCCTAGGCAAGCCTATGTATTGATTGATTTTTTGCAACATCTTAAAGAGTCCCTTGGGAGTTTCTTTACACTGTCGTGACAGGGTATTGATACTCCAAATCCTTAAAATGTACAAGATATAAACAAAATGAAGCTTTGATATAATAAATATAATAAAAAAGTTCTCCACCATTCAACCGGTTTACAATGTCGTGACTGGGTATTTATATTCTATCGAAGGGAGTAAAAAACACTTCATTTTGTATTCTGTATTTTGTATTTCACATTTCATGATTATATTTGGCATCAAATGTACTATTCAACCGGTTTACAATGTCGTGATGGTATTTATATTCTAGCTAAGGGAGTAAAAAACACTTCATTTTGTAGTTTGTATTTTACATTTCATGATTATATTTGGCATCAAATGTACTCCAAATCCTTGAAATGCACAAGATATGAACAACATGAAGCTTTGATATATTAAAATAATTCTCCACTATTCAACCTGTTTACAACATTAATAAAAAAGTTCTCCACTATTCAACCTGTTTACAATGTCACGACAGTATTTATAATCTATTTAAGAGAGTAAAAAACACTTCATTTTGTATTTTCTATTTTACGTATTCTACAGAAATTTAGGAAAGATGATTTGTCGTGATTGTTATTTTTATGTGCATTAGCTGTTTGGTTGTCCACACCAATGCACTATGTTTTTTCTCCGTGTCTTCAATATCAACAAGCCATGGAGACAGGAGTGCAACTAAACTTTATGCATGCAGCAGGATTGGGTTATAGCATTCAATTGTGTGACAAGGAATATTATTGTTTATGATTCAATGTTATTTGTCACTTTGATTTACGTTGAAGATCAACCTGTTAGCTAATTAGCTCTAGAGACACTTCGTATGTTTTTGTCTTGTCTTGTATGCGGAAGTGACCATGCATTATGTAGGCTACTTTATTTTGTAATGGTATTTTATAAAATTTTAAAGTGACTCTTATGTAATGGGGCTTTTTATAAAGTATTTCCTTGTTTTAATTTTATGAAGTGATTTTATGAGATAAAGTGCACTTCTTTCATAAAATAAAAAATGACTTTATTAAAATTAAAAGTAACCGCTTTTGTAGGAGAAGTTTCTCAACCATTGATCTTGAAAAAACAAGATTTAATCTTGGCCTTCGGATTTATGGATTGTGGAAGATGAAAAGTCATTCAAGTTATAAGAGAGAGTCTAGGGTAGTGTGCAAGACAAAGAAAACATTTCCAATAGTGAGCATTTTGGTTGAGTTAATTTTTAGAGAGAGAGAGCTGCACTTTTTTGAAGTGGGCACAAATCTCAAGGAGATTTCTTTTTTTCAAGTGGGCATGAATCCTAAGGAGTTGGGCATGCATCCCAAAACATTTTTTTTCAGTTGTCATATTGCATCGTACAATTCGTACTGTACTTGATGGGAACGAATTTCGAGGTTGTACAATGTATTGACTGTTGGGCACGAATTTCTAGGGGCCGTATAGTGATAGATTGATTGTGCACATTTTTCGAGGAGCTGAGCACAAGTTTTGAGGTGGGTTGTTGTTGTGGACACTGTGCATGCTATATTATCAACTGGGCACATAAATTGAGGTGCTCCACAGAAATCAAGGCACTAGTACAATCTTTAAATGCTGATTTAAAATGTTGTTGTAAATAGACATTTTTGTTTGAAAATGCTGCAATAAAATTATATTGGACAGGTTTTACCTAAGGGGTTTTTCTAGGGTCATCTTGACCAAAATTTCTGTTGTTTTATGGGTTTATCAGCATGCAGTATTTTTCTGTTGCTACTGACTTAGTTCTAGTTTTTTCAGCTTGTTAGGTTGTTGATTTAAATGCGTGAAAAATATTTTTATCAATGACAAGTTTTAAGTCTGAAATCTGGGTTAAACTAAGTGTTTGACAGAAGTCTGATTTTTGTCCAAATTTCTACATGGTATCAAAGCTGAGGCTCTGTGATAACAGTTGATTGTGGGTGCAACAATATTGTTGACTTGTTAGGCGTGGGTTATTGCTATTTTTTTTAAACAATTTGTGTATTGGAAAACCTTATCTGCATGTGAGTTGCAGGTGGTGAGAAGAGTGAGACTCTTGTTGTTTTGGTGGATTGTATTTTACTCTCTGAGATATTTGGCTACTAGTTTGAGGATGGAGGATAGATTGGATGGAGTTGGGAATTTTGTTTCATGGAAGGCTAGAATTGTGCTTATTTTGGAGGAGAATGAACTGTGAGATTAAGTGGTGCATAACACATAGACGAATCAAATTCAAGTTTCTGCTTTCGTCGATGCACAAGCACTAGCAACCTTTAACTTTAAGGACATCAAGGCTAGATAGATCATCCTTGATGCAGTGAAGGACCATGTTATTCCACACCTCTAAGGTAAGGATCGTGCATTTAAGACGTGGGATGCCTTGACTAGCTTATATGAGAGTTCAAATGAGAACCAGAAGATGGTTTCGAGGCAGAAACTAAGAGACACCAAAATGACCAAGACAAAGAATGCTTCTTCTTACCTGACTCAGATTTCTCAGGTTTGTGATGAGTTGGGTGCTGTTGGTGAGAAGGTGGATGATGTAGAGTTGGGGAGAATTGCTTTGAATGGTTTCTTTCAACATTCACATGACTTTGTGCGTGAAGTTGTAGCCGGAGAGAATTTTCCTTCTTGGGATAAACTTTGGGATGACTTCACTCAAGAAGAGTTGAGATCTAGCTCCACTTCCACATGTCATCATAATGCAGCTGATGGAAAGAATGTTTCTCTTTCTGCTATGAGCAAGAAGAAGTCCAAGAAAGATTTAAGCAAAGTTTGGTGTTTTGCTTGCAGGTAGTATGGCCACTTTGCTTCTTAGTGTCTCGAGAAGAAGAAGAAGGGGGATGAGGATATGATTATTGCAGCTTCAACAAAAGTAGAGGATTTTGCGAGAAGATTCGAGGAGTTCTCGTTGTTCTCCCTTATTTCTAGTGCCAGTAGCAATGGAGTTGTTCAGAATGGTAGTTGGTATATTGACAGTGGAGCCTCTTGTCAAATGACCGAATATGACATATATTTTGTATAATTTCTAAGTCTGGTCCTAACCAGTTTGTCTAGTAAGAAGGAGACAGACATGTGCAGCGCGGGGAGTTAGAAATGTCAGATTTGAGCTTAGTCATGGATGATACATCGAGCATGATGGGTTTCTCTTTGTTCCAAGGATGAGGGTTAACTTGCTATCGGTCTCGGCGTTGGAGGATGCAGGGTATTCGACATTGTTTTGGAGGGGATATGTGTACATATTTCCAGATAGAGATGATCTGAGACATGTTTACGGAGAGAGCGGGACTGATTGATCCACAGTTGATTGGTAATCGGTTTGGTGCACTGTACAAGTTCAGTGCACAATCCACGATTGATGAATAAGGCAAGGAGCAGGAAGCTCTTGAGGCTGCAATGGCGCCAAGGGTATAGTCTCGAGTTTCGATGGAAGAGAGGGAGTCTCTTCTGAGTACTGACAATAGGCTCAACCAATATGAGTGAACCATTGCTCAAGATTGGAGAGTGGATTCTTCTAGGAGCTGAGGGTTCCGAGTGACTGTCAGGGGGTTAACTTCAGATTCGATTTCAGTGCAGGTAGTAGCGTTGGTTCCATGTTCAGAGGGAGCTCCTACTGCGAACAGTGTGATAGATTTGAGGACATGACCTGATGATGATGGCAGTGAGTACCTCCCTCTCTAAGAGGGAGTGTTAGCTATTTAGTTCTGGAGGCACTCTGCATGTTTTTGTCTTGTATGCAGAAGAGACCATGCACTAGCTAGGCTACTTTACTTTGTAATGATGTTTTATAAAGTTTTAAAGTGACTCTTATGTAATGGAACTTCTTATAAAGTATTCCCTTGTTTTAATTAAAGTGCACTTATTTCATAAAGTAAAATGTGACTTTTATTAAAATTAAAAATAAACGCTTTTGGAGGGAAAAATTTTCAACCATTTATCTTGTAAAGGCAATATTTAATCTTGGCCTTTGGAGTTAGGGATTGAGGAAGGTGAAAAGTCACTCTTAAGTTATAAGAGAGAGCCTAAGGTAGTGTGCAAGACAATGAAAACATTTCCAATAGTGAGCGTTTTGGCTGGGTTAATTTTTAGAGAGAGAGGGAGCTGTGTTTTTCTCAAGTGGGCACGAATCCCAAGGAGCTGGGCACACATCCCAAGGAGCTGGGCACACATCCCAAGAAATTTTCTTTTAGTTGTTGTACTGTACCATACAGTCTGTACTGTATTTAATGGGCACAAATTTTGAGGGGTCGTATAGTGACAGATTGATTGAGCACATTTTTTGAGGTGTTGGGCACACATTTCGAGGTGGGTTGGTGTTGTGGAGGCCGTACATGCCGTATTGTTAGTTGGGCAAATAAATTGAGGTGTTGCATGGAAATCGAGACATTGGTACCATCCTTGAATGTTGATTTAAAAAGTTGCAATACAATTCTATTGGACTGGTTTTCCATAGGGGTTTCTTCTAGGGCTATCTTGACCTAATTTTTTGTTGTTTTATGGGTTTATCAGTCTGTTGTTTTTTATGTGTTTTTTTTGCCGCTACAGACTTAGTTTCAGTGTTTTAACTTGTTGGGTTGTTGATTTAAATGCGTGAAAAATATTTTTATCAATAACAAGTTTTAAGTCTGAAATTTGAGTTAAACTAAGTGTTTGACACAAGTATGTTTTTTGTCCAAGTTTCTACACAACTAGTGCAATCTGCATCCCGTGCCGACATTGTTCTTGCCATGTTCAACAACCTGATACAATGACCAATATTGTGTGTCCATACTTGGAGGAACTTTGAGGAGAGTTTCTCCTCAACGTGATTCCAACATCCATGGATTTAGTCTATCTTTAATTTGTGAGATTGATAAACAACCACTAAGCCCCTTGCATAGGGAAGGGAAAAACAATTATGGATGGAGTTGTCTAAAAATTCAACGATTTGGATCGGACGACCATTTTTCACTGGAATTTTGTATTTTTTATTTTACAAAATTATAATGTAACTATGTTTTAATCACAATTTTGATGGTTGAAATAGATTCAACACCATTAAAAATCCTTGGGGCACCCGAAATTCCAGAAATTGACAACTGTAACTTGGATTTTGAAAAATTATGACCGGATTTTTTCAAAATCTTGACGAAAAAATCTGCATATTCCAACCCAAATCATTGAATTTTTAGACTACGTGATTATTGATTATGATTGCATTCAAAGGAACGAGGTGCTCTACAACTAAGTAAGGGGAGATGTTGTCATGTAGTGCAACGTTATGTCAAAAGTCAAACATTTTTAAAAGTAAAATCATGTCGGCTTATAAAACAAAAAATTAAAACCTAATTAAAAGTACTTAAAAAAAATCCTCGTTGGCTCATAAAACAAAAAAATATAACCAACATAGACCAATTTTAAATCCAGATCTATCAAGCACCAAAGATCAAGTTTCTCTAGGCGTGTGTAATTTTTTTGGATGTGTAAAAGTTTAAGATGAAAAAACAAACCACAAGAAATTGAATAACTCTTGATGCTTTATAGATCTAGGTTTAAAAAGGATCTATGTTAGTTAGAATAACAAATATCTTGGATTTGTGGGAGCAAACTTGAAATAACATTGAGAAGCAAGTCAAATCAAAGAAGAGGAAAACAAGTTTTTACATGTTTTTCAACACGAGATAATATTCTAGGATGTTGGTTGATCTTGGTTGTGCTTCTCTACGATTTTGTCTAGGAATATATGTAGGTTCATTGATCATTGAAGTAAAAATATGGTAAGAAGAATGTTATGAATATAAAATAACATATACAAATATAAGACTTTAGTGTATAATGTAAATCAAATGCAATTATTAAATTGTAGAATTGTAAAGTCAAAATTTTATGTAAAGGGTCACCATGAGCATATACATCTGTCATTCATATATATATATATATATATATATTAGAATATTTATGTTATAAACTTAATGTTATCTTAATGTAAACATTGGTATTAAAGCCAAACCTAGGCCACTTCCACCATGATCAACTGACTAGAAACCACAACATGAATTTGTGGATGTTGAAATCTGTAGAGTTCAAAAAATCTAGAGCTCAATAATTGTGAAACTCATCTTTGTGGAGAATATATTTTGAGGTTGGATTGTGTGGAGATCAAAATTTGTAGAGGTGGGATCTTGTGGAGCCCATATTCAGTGGAGGTCATAACTTGTGAAGGTTGTCATATCTTTTTGCGCCATAATGTCGTCGATCACCGAGTGCATGGATCTTGGACTCTACAAGGAAGAAAATGGTGACTAATATAGAGTTAAACACGAAAATGAAAAGATATAAGAGCAATTAAGGGGAAAGGCTTGGAAATAAAACAAGAGTAGGAAGACTTAAAGGTTGAAATCACACTGAGCTAAGGTGAGTTAAAGAACAAGATCGAACAAGACAAGGAAGAATTAAAATCACCCATGCTCGTAATACATCTACTAGTTGTCAACACAATCACAAGTCCCAACCAACCCGATTCACCCACAAATGTGAACTTGATCCTCAAACCTCCACCATAGAGAAACACTAATCCACCAAGTTACATTCAATCGTTGAGGCCTTGAAGGCTGAGTTGTCGAGATTTAATGGAAATGGAAAATAGAGCATGGAATGAATAGATAAGGTAGAAGAATCTTTTGACATACATAACGTTCAAAGTGAAGGAGAGAAAACCAAAATATCATCCATACATTTTGATGTTACACGTGTTAGAAGTGCTTAGTGCTATATGTATCGTTCAACTGATGCATCTTTAAAGACACATTATTTAAAATAATCTATGTACACAATTTTTTTCCCAAAAGCTTACTATACATAAAAAAGGAGATGTTGACGAATACACACATGGATGGAAAACACTCTTGATATGAGTGCTCAGGGTATCACAATATCAATTACTCCAATCTTGTGTTTGGATTAAAGCTTTACGTAAAAAAACAAATTAGAGATGCACAATATCAAGACCATGGAAAAAATCCTACATGTAAGGTGAAAATGACGTAATCAAAACCAATTAGGTCACACTATGAATATGATGGTTTGTTAAAGTGAAAAATCCTCCCAAACCACAAATACCAAAAGCCAAGATATCTTCTACCACATCAACAAGAAGCCAATAAACAAAATTTGGAAGCTCAAAGATGAAAGGATGGTAAATGTATGAAATGCAAAGAGAAATGAGATCTCATACATAGATGCAAGAAAGAAAATAATTAAAAAAATTGTACAATTGGGAGGTAAAGAAAGATGACAAGATATAAATCAGAATTAAGACAAAGATAAAGAAGAAAAAACCATTATATCATTGCAAAAATTAGAAATTGTGTGTAAATCTCAAACTTTAGAAAATAAAATATCCTATGGGTTGAAATACGAATATGATGATGATAGGCCATGCCAAAGATATCATTAGCATCAATATTCTCCTAATAGAAGAAGAAGAAAGGAGCCATAGAGTTTAATTTGTAACCATGAAAAAATATCTAATGGGAGGCAAAGAAAGATGTCAAGTTAAGAGATTGGAATCAAGACATAAATGAAGAAGAAAACCCCAAAACTAGAAATTAGAATGAAGTGGAACTTATAGGCATTAGAAAATAAAATCACCTATGGGTTGAAATCATACTTTGATGGTGATGAAGCCATGCCAAAAATATCATTAGCATCATTCCTTTCCCCAATAGAAGAGGAAAGAAGGAAGCAACCCCAAGGTTTCACATGCAACCATGATAAAAACAAGTTACACCAAAGGATTCTAGGAATTATGAAAAACAGAGAGGTAATGATGTTAGTAGATTATGGCAGCACTCATAACTATATGGACATCAACTTTACTAAGAATCAAATCCTTTTTTGATATCCTACCAAGTATTTCAAAGTTACAGTAGTTGATGGACAACAAGTCAAGGAGGTAGGTAGATGCCATCAAATGAGTTTGTACAAATACAAAACTTAGATCTAAAAACATGATTTTGTGCTTTATTGCTTGATGGAATGGATATGGTAGTAGGCTCAAAATGGTTGTTTCATCTTGACACTTACACCTCCATTCTATATTGGCAAGGCAAAAAATTATGAATGATATGGCATAGAAAGCTCATTTTACAATCAAGGTGATTCAAAATATTAAAGCAAGCTCAAGGAAACAACTCAAAGCTTCTAAATTTAATGTGGGAAGAAAGTTTTTATGCAAATGAGCATCATGGTTTCACATTAAGCAACCAAGTTGAAGAGCTTCAAAGTATGATGAACACATTACAGAGGAACCTTACCAGTGTTCAATATAAAATTGGGAACTAGGTCAAAACCCTTGTAGCTTGATAAAGATAATACCTCAACAAGACGTTCTCAAGTATAGGAACTCCCATTAACTATGCTTTGAGGACAAAGCATCTTAGAGGGAGAAACAAAGCTATGAAAATCAAATAATATATATAGATATATGAACACAGGACTTTAGGGTCTAGTGTAAATCGATGTAATTATTGAAAGGTACAATTGTATTTGGGTCACCATGGACATTCATGCAAAACATTATTCACCATTGATCATTTTATATATAGATATGATATATTTCCAGTTGAATATTCATATTATAAACTTATCATTTATAATAAGAATCCATGATTTCTTAAAAAAATGTTGTATTTGTTATGTCAATGGATACAAAGTGGATGGTTTCAAGTTAAATGTTGCTCTAGGCCATTTGAACCAAGGTGCAAATTTTCATTATAAAACACAAGGACAAAAAGGGCAGGGTAGGCCATTCTATTGACCCTACACTATAATGGCAATATCATTGAATGGGTTATGGACCTCACAAAAATCTTCTATAGATTATTCTTTTCTTCAAATACCACCCTTTGTTGAAGTTACTCAATATTTATTTTATTTTATTTTTATAAAAACACTCTTAATTTCTATTATATATCAAATTAAAATACAATACATAATACAAAAAAATAAACATTTACAAAGTCCTCAATTAAAAAGGCTACACCATATTAATTTCCATCAAAGTACCAAATTATAAAAAAACACAAGACCACAATACTTATTCTTTCCTTTACAATCTCTCAAGGTTGATAAGCAACACCAAAACTATGAACATAACATTTTACAAGACAAACTAAAAGATAGCGTTTGTCACTAATTTTCAATGTTTCCTTATCTTACCTAGAATAATAAATTATGATCCTCATAGTAACATCTGCAAACATCTTTAAATATGAAAATATTACCAGTTACCTTTAGAGATCGTAGCAACCTCAATTAATCAACTGTGGATAAAATAACTTATGTGATTATTAGTAACCTTATCTTTATAAAAACACTCTTAATTTCTATTATATATCAAATTAAAATGCAATACATAATACAAAAAAAATAAACATTTACAAAGTCGTCAATTAAAAAGGCTACACCATATTAATTTCCATCAAAGTACCAAATTATAAAAAAACACAATACCACAATCTTATTCTTTCCTTTACAATCTCTCAAGGTTGATAACAACATATACCTATTTGGCAACACCAAAACTATGAACATAACATTTTACAAGACAAACTAAACGATAGCATTTGTCACTAATTTTCAATGTTTCCTTATCTTACCTAGAATAATAAATTATGATCCTCATAGTAACATTTGCAAACATCTTTAAATATGAAAATATTACTAGTTACCTTTAGAGATCGTAGGCACTTTCAATTAATCAACCGTGGATAAAATAACTTATGTGATTATCAATAACCTTATTTTATAAAGGATCAAAGTTTAGTATAAGTGTTGTATTATTGAAATTTAAATAAACTCTAAGTGATTGTAAAATTGAGTTAAAATATGTAAAAGGGGATAGATGTGAATTTAGAAGAAAAAATTATTTTAGCTTAGATCCATTTTAAAAGGGATTTACTAAGTGTTGAGAGGCATCAAACCCTTTTTAGAGTGGAAATGTTGAGTTAAAGTGTGCAATGCAATATGTTGTTTTAAATATTTTAAATCTAAATTGAGGCGACATGTTATTTTTTATAAATGAATATTTTAAATCTAAATTGAGCTGACATGTTACTTTTTACAATTTTTTTTTAAAGGACATGTGTCAGCTCTAGAATGAGCATGGAAGGAGTTACACATCCCCCCCTACTAGGTTGTAGAATGCGCCTCTTCAAGGCAAAAATAATACTAAAAAAATAATTAAAAAATTACATGTCTTCCACATGGGTAAATGATGACATTAGAAATGAAGTAATTTAAAAGAGCAATTTTAAGGAATCTTGGTAAGTTTTACTAATTCTTAAAAATTGAAGCCTAAAATATTTGACAATTTGTTTGTAAAAATATTCAATTTTCTAAGGATTTTATATAATTTCACAGTTGTAAGATGCCTCTACTTCATTGTAATACTCTCAAATTGGAGAATGACATGCTTCCCACATTGTCCTAAGAGAAAGCATTTGTGAAAAGCAAACAAATAATGGATTTGGAACAAAACTACGTAGTGTGTTATTGTGAAATTCCTCACCAAATGTTTTGAAACAAATTGCTTTTCATCACCTATGATTGTTTGGTTGATCTAGGGGCCTTGGGAGGGTCCAAATTGATTTTTGAGATTTGAGACATTAGCACATCATGTATCCCTTTGTTAAGGTCTAAGGTGTATGCAACATCCCTCATTTGCTTATGAACTTGTTAAGGTTCGTAAAGGGAATGTTCTACTATTTGCCTTTCATTTTCAATGAGAATTGTTTGTAAAGCTATAGATGAACAAAAATTCAATCACCTACTTTAAAGTGTCATTTTGAATTATGCTTGTTTGCATGTTGCTTTATGCATTTTTTTAAAATGACAAAGGTTGTGTTTGAGGATTAGTAGGATGCTTCTAGAAGATCCTTAGTTTACTCAAGGAATTTAGAATATCGAAGTATGTAGTCCTCATTTGGTGAAGGGGAAAAACCATACAAAGCTTGGAATGGTGGGTCCATCCTTGTGGTCATGTGGAAAGTAGTATTGTAACATTCATCAAATGATATCCATTTGAGGCATACACTATTTATTAACTGTAAAGCGTCAAAGGTAAGACTCAAGGTATCGGTCGACAACTTTTGTTCCACTGTAGATTATGTGTGATGGGTTGTGCTCAAATTGACCTTGTGGTTTCTATCACTATAATTCACCTATGGAATCTATGCCACTTTTGAATTTCTTTGAGGATACTACTCGGAAACGAGTGTTTTGTAAAGGTTTATAGTGCTATTGTATGCGCTAAAATTTTCAACAAAACCTATGCAAGTGGAACTTGAGGCTTTTGCAAATATTTTTTTGGCTTGAGGGTGTTGGAACATAATTCAATCTAGACCATATATTAAAACACTTTTAATTAAGTTCCTAGGTGTTTAGTAAGTTGTTCCATATGTTTAAGCTACCTAAGTGCATAGTCTAGGTGTCTTGGACCTTTATTGTCCTCATTTGACTATATTAGACTAGTGTAGCATCCACCATTCCTAATTTTTTCTTTGCTTTATGAGCCAAAGCGCACTTCCTGCTTTATTATACTTTTATCCATTTTTTCTAAGTTTATGGCAACCTTTTACTACTTTTCTCCTGGATTAGGATTAGGAAGTTACACTAGGATGAGTTTGGGAAAGCTTGCCTCTTTTTGCCTTACACCACTTCCATGTTTTTCTCCTAAAGCCACTATTTAGCTGATTTTTGGTCACTCATGGTCCACCAAGGCTAACCTTGCCAATTTGTGACCTCTAGCATAGAGTTGGAAATAGATATTTGTCTAGATTGGGGATTTAGTCTAATCTAAGCCTGTTTTTTTGTGAGTCACTCAAATTGGCTCTAAGGCATTCGAATTATCTCTATGGGGTGTATTATTTCTTGTAATCATATTCATGACAAGAGAGTTTACATTAATTGAGTTTTGTCTCATGTTTCTGCCTCAAATTTTATTCTCACTTCTGCTAGTCTTTTTGTAAATTCTTTGTGGGGACTAATTTGTTTCTAAATCCTGGCTTGTTTAATTCCTATATGGTGTTTAAACCTGTTTGCAGAAATTTCACAAAAGGGGGGGTTGGATATTTTTGCCAAGTTCCTTTGCTAGCACCTCCATAGTTGGGAGAAAATGTTTTGGTGAAGGGTTTTGGGGATGTTTTATAGAGTTTTTTTTCCCAACGAGTGGTCTTTATGGAGTTGTTATTTTAGGTGCACAAATACAAGTATCACACACTGATGCTTTGTTGGTACATGTCACTGCAAAAACTATCCATATGGTGGTGTAGTGAAACTTTTGATGCCCAAAGACAAAATGGAGCACTTATGCTCTTTTTTAGCATAGGTTGTTATGGGCATCCTTTATTAAAGCAATAACGATCTTTGTTATATGTGAAGCACCGATGGTTACTATATAAGCGAAGCAACAATTCTCTTTTGACTTCTAGTACACTAGTGCCTTTAAGAGCGTCCCACACATATATTGGTTCCCATGTCATTAGTAAGGCAAATGCTTTACTTTACTATTTTGATTTATTGTTTCTTCTTTTCCAATGTAGCACCAATGCGCATAGGGCATGGTAAGCACCGATGCAAAAGATATGGTAGAGCACCGATGCAATTGATATTATAAATCACCAATGCCAAAACAATGGAAAAGCATTGATGCATAAATGAGCAACCTCATTGGTGCATGGAATGCCTCACCTTTTGGCCCCTACATGTCTATAGATAGAAACTATGTTTTCATTCAGAGTTCATTGGGATCCAATATCAAGTTTTCACGCAGTATCTTATTTTGGTTCAATTTCACTATTAAGACACTTGACATGAGATTTAGTTATGTTGATATAATGTATATGTTGTTGAATTATGATTTCCAATTTATACATATAATTTCCTAGAACGATGCTTAAATGATTATTGAAATTATAATGATTTATGTTTTGTTGATGTTCATTGACACATGATCCCAATTAGAGACTTGCAACCTGAAATAATTACATTTTGTCAACCCATGGACTCATTATTTGTTCCCTTTAACATATGTGTTATTTGACGATTATGAAATCCATATATATGTGTGTATGTGTGTGCTTCTAATGAGACATTGATAGTCAGTTGTGGATTTTTGCAGGTTGACATTGTCTACAAGAGATGAGTCCTCGTAGCGCCAAGGCATCAGTGGATGTCATAAACACTATTGAGATAGTTGTAAACTATCAATCCTAAATGTGATTATGAGCAAAATTCAGGTGTCACTGATAGTTGCGAGCAAGTGTGCTTTTGCAAGAAGAAAAACTAAACAAAAATGGTGATTGTATGGATGTGGCTTTGGAAACATTATTTGCACAATATTGGTTAGGACTTTGATATTTGGGTGTTGACATGGGATCCATCTATTGGATAGTGTAGGTGTTTCCCACTGTGCATCCTTGAAAACTTGGACTTGCAAAGGGTTAGAGTGTAGGTTTTCCACACTGCCATGGAATTGTGATGGTCATTGTTAGATGCTAGCTATGAGATGCATATATGTATCGGTTTTGAACTTTTTCGTACCAAAGCTTACACTTATAATTGGCATAATAGCAAAGGATTGGTGCCATGGTGATTGGGAGTCGAAAGTTTGGAAGTAAGAGAGGCTAGGCGTTGATTAGAGTTGAGGTGGAGTTAGTTGTGATCTCATTGGTAATGATTGTGTTGTCTATTACCCTGGATTGATGATCTTGTTGTGTCTTAAACCTTGGTTAATAACTCTTATCAATTAATTAAAAAAACTAATCTATGCATTTTAGGTAATTATGCATGTGTTATATGTATGGTTGATTCTACTTCCATATGTAATTTACTATTGATTTTCATTCTAATGCTTGTATACATATTAATTATATGAATATTTATTGATGGTGAATGCTAGAAAATAAATTCTTTTCATTAGAAGTATTAATTGTTTTTTTAAATACCTTACAAGATTTATGGATGTTAGATACATATACACACTTTATGCGTGTACACTTTTATAATTAAAACAAATATTTAATTATACAAATATTATTAACTTGAATGGTTAACATGATTCTGCTCTTTTTCATAATATCAGATAGAAGTTGGCTGACATTCCAGTGGGAAAAGTGCATTGTGGAAATCATCAGCTATCATTACCATGCTTGACATAGCCAGGACACTAAATAAGGTATACAAAAAAGGGCAAACAGTTGGAAGACTCGACCTCAGATTTCTTACATGGAGTTCAAAGCCATTTTGCATAATCCTCATCTTCTCCTTAAAACATACATATAAAAGACAAGTCAAATAACCAACCACAATAAGCATAATTTAGTGAGACTTAGTTGGATTAGAATTAGAGACCTTATGATTACTCTACCTTAAAACAATAAGCTAACACACATTTATAACCCAAGGGATTTGCTCAACCCCTTGTTGCCAATGTTGATGGAATGTCATCATTGCTTGAATCATGTGTGAGAGATGCATTAGTTTATTACCAAAAGGATTATTGAGGATGTCGTCCAAGGAGGTAGAAAAGCATTACCTAGGATAAAAGACAACTAAAACACTTAGCTTATTTGTTGTTGTTGCGGTTAAAATCAGTTAAAATCATTTTTGAAAATTGCTATTTTTACAATTTCACAATTTTAATTGTTAATGTAAAACTAAATAATCCATTTTAAAACTATCTAGATAGCCGAAATTATGATCTAAACACTCCAAATTACGATTTCAATAATAATTGGTACGCCAGAGATTCTGACGGGTTTACAACTCTTCAATTTCCCTACCAAAATTTTTCTTTGGAAAATAAAATTCAACCCAGGGCTGGATTTGCTACCGTAACCTTCTCAGAACCAAACCTGAATGCTTATACTGGCAATGATTCGGGAAATTGATCCTTGAAAGCACTATCTGTTACCAGAGGGGCAGCTCACCCAATGACAAGTTTGATGAGGAATCAATCCCTGAATGGAGAAGCGCCACTTTGTCTTCCAACTTATCCCCTTCCCTGACAATAGCCGACAGAGCCTTTGAATCCTTAACTGCTTCACCGCTATCCTCGATTTGAACACAGATCTGTCTGCTAATTCTGACCTAGGTTCCCCCCTACAAGTTTTCGAAACTCTTCCACGAGGCTCCTGAAGAGACGACAAAACCAGAGTTATACATTTATATATATATGTGCACTTTTGGGCTGTGAAAGCGGGCCATTGCTAGTTCTCTTTAACTATATGTTTGAAGCAATGGCCTCAGATTCAAGCAATGGTCTCTAGACTCAGTTCATGCAGCGGGCCATTGCTCGTTCTCTTTATCTATATGTCTGAGGCAATGGCTGCAATGGCCTCTGGATTAAGTTTATATTGTTTTATTGTTCAATCAACGTATATTTGAATTAGAAAGAAATATAGTTGTATCAATATAGATGATCCATCTTAAATTTGGATCTAATTATTTGAGGTGTAAATTTTTTTATACATTACACCTCAAGAAATTGATAGATCCGGGTTTAAGATGGATCTATGCTGTTTTTTTAAAGCTGAAATTCAATATTTTTTTCATTTTTTTTGGGGTTTTTTGTAACGTTATCTTACACAAATAAAACATCTCTCTCACAGTTGTAGAGCGCGTGGCTACTCTTGATGCAATTAGTGTAATGGGCATGCAATCCCAAAGATTTAAACTCTTAGATTGCAATCAAGGTGTTAATTACTTAAATGAAAAATTTATCGTAGAAAAGCTTGTTGGTTTTCCCACTTCTCTAATTCACCTTCCCTAGACCCCAAATCCCCAATGCGAGTATCTAACCTTCTTAATTCCCCTTCCCCATTGCTATTTTCTAGTGCCCTTTTTTGAGTTTCTATTGTTTGTAGTGGCCTGTTATAGCTTTGGACTGTTTGGACTGTTTGTATATGTTGGATTTTTCCCCCTCTTTGTTTTCCTTTTGGTATTTTTGATCCTTATGATGCGACTAATTTCTTTCCTAGGCATAAATTTGATTGCAAATGTAGTGTTTTATTTCACATATTTTTTTATGAAGTGTGTAGTTAATTTATTACTGTCCATTGAAATGTAGTTTTTCTCAAAGCTTTTCATCATGGAAGGGCTACATTAATATATACCCTTCTAACTGAAATTAAGACCAACCCTCAAATTTGATCACTGCTCACGAGATATATCTTGCCTCAAACTTGAATATTTTGACATGATGTTGCCTTAATGAACCCATTTGGGTATAGTTTCGGAAAATTTTATATCGAAAATGATCGAAAACTCCCTCAAACTTGAAGATTTTGATACGATTTTGCCTCAATGAACACATTTGGGTATAGTTTTGAAAATTTGTCATTGTGTTTGGTGAATGTCAACAGGCGATGACAATGGACTAAGGTGTTCACTGGCTACAAGTTAAGCAGTTGGGTATTTGACGTCTAGGAAAGGGAGACCACTCCTCGGTTGTTGTAGAGGAGTGAAGAAGGTGGCATCTATGGTCGCCACGACCCCTGCCAAGAGGGTAGTGTACGAATGTCTAAAGTAGACTTATTCCCAATTACCCAACATTAATCCACACGTTGTCTCTGCGATTTGATATTTTAAAAATGCCGCAGTGATTTCGCAGTGATGTGAGTGAACATTTCCAAACTTCTTCATCCTCATCTCCGCTGAGAATCTGTAATGTCCCTTTTTGAAATTTTATTAAATAAACAATTTTTCCACTTTTTTTTCAATTTTGGCATTAACTAGTTTTGATGTCTAGACCTCCAAATTCGCCCAAATGCTCCCAAATTTTCTCTGAAGGTACATGGCTGATATTAGAACTTAAATATGATGTTAATAT
Source organism: Pseudotsuga menziesii (assembly GCA_001517045.1). Lineage (NCBI taxonomy): Eukaryota > Viridiplantae > Streptophyta > Pinopsida > Pinales > Pinaceae > Pseudotsuga > Pseudotsuga menziesii. Next base: position 238,056 of record LPNX010901631.1, on the reverse strand, counting down.
ATGTTTAATTACCCCCCAATTACTTCTGAAAACTTGTTTAATGTTTTGTTCAAAGTAGGATTCTTTACTAGCAAATTGAGGCTCCAATTCCCCCTGGGTAATTGCCGGAAATGGCTTCACAAATGATCCCAAAGTCACTCGAATTTATGAACATAGGCTGGGGATGTGTAAGGGAACTTTTCAAAGTCTCATATGCATCATGGTTCATTTTATACAGGTTGTTATGACTCTTTCCAAAACAACTCCCAAGTCACAATTTCGACCCTTGGGGAAAATGCACCAAATCTTCTCCCAATGCAACAAAAATGAGTAAAATGGCTTCCAATGCTTAAGTAATGAACATGAGACTTGAAATACACATTAATTATAGTCCATCCATCATACATTTATCAGAGATACATTCCTCCATTCGAAATAATAAGCATTACTACGGCATATATCAAAATAGAGTGGAAATGGTCATTGTTTGCTCATTAAAAGTCATTTTGACATACAAATATTGGGAATTTCAACTTGAATTTTTTTGAGAATGAAGAACAGAGCATATTTAACTGATTAAAATCATAAATGGACAATTAAAGGCTCTGCCAATTCTAAATCATCATCATTACAATGGTTCACAACAAGATAGTGGGGAAATGGCACTATGTCTTCATTGTTCAACATTGTTACATGAATTATTTTGGGTATTTCGACCTGATAGTTTTATGAAAATGAAATACATAGCATATAAATCAAAATATCAGACAATGGGCATTATAATCTTCCCCAAAGAGATCAATAGCTCACACAAAGCACAATCCCTCCATTGGCATGAATATGGTGTGAAAACTAGAAATAGTTGAGAGAGACTGCTGCAATAGAAGAATCCACATGCTTTCATGTAGGTTACACTTGAAAATAAGAGTCCATTAAACATCCATGAAATACCTGGGTGGCCTCTCCAAACACCAACTCGGATGGGAATCTTTCACCCTCGAAATTGGCTAAGGCAAGAAAACTAGTCATCCACTAGCTCTCACAATTCACAAATGACAATTTCTAAAATGATAAAAAACCATTCTCTTGGTTGCTTCATGTATTTTATAAACTTCCTTAGCCTTATAAGGTTCCCAATCCATCCAAAAACTCAATCCAAGTCGAATTAGGGCGTGTGCTCATGAATTGACATGTGTCCCCTCTTTCCTAGCCTTCCACCTTCCCCAAATTTGAGTAGGAGCCCATTGAACTTCTCAAAATCACATGAGAGATCTTTTGGATGGTATATTTTGACTTGACATGTCAGATATGTCAGATGTCATCCTTCAAATCTGACTTGTGTCATAACTGTCATAGAATCTCCATCATTGGTGTCATAGATGTCATAAATGTAAGGGGAATCTAGCTAAGTGTCCATGAAACTCCCATTTGGCTCTTCCTCTCCCCATGTAAGTTACAATTCATTCCAAATTCTACCTATGAAGTATATGGACAAGTATATTAACCTTATAATCCATCCAAAAACATTAGGCTTCCCATAGATTCGAGATTGCAAGAGGAGGATGTCATCTAACATAGGAATTCTAGCTTGAGTGGGCCCCATAGTCTCCATGTGTCTCCATTCTCCATAGCCATTTCATTTTTCACTTGCATTCATTTAATTAACTCCATTAAATAAATATTTATTCCTTCTAATGTCTAAACACCATTTATTAGCTCCCTTATTAACTTCCCAATGTTTCCACCCAACCTAGGGAACTAGTAGGATTGATGGAATTGTCCTGCTATGCAATTACTAAAAATGAGGACATTACAGTCCTCCCCACCCAAGATTTCTTGTCCTCAAGCAATTTAATATTTGTATGCTACAATATTATTTCATATTCCCAAGTGTAATCCTCATTCGGTACTCCTTCCTTTGCACCAAGTGCTATGTTATGGTTCTGCTCATTAATTTTCTTTAGTTGCAATTTAGTAGTGGAACTCATGTACTAAAATTTTGTGTTCCCAAAAGTAAAGAGATGTGGATTATACATATTGATATATCCTGTAACATCACCACTAATACCAAAATGATTAATCAAATCCATAAAAACCAAATTTCTGCAAATAATCTTTACCTCCATATCTTGGAAATCTTTTCTGAACTTTCACCCATTTTTTGCTTTTGTATAATTCTTTGAACTTGGTACTGAGTTACCAAACTTTGAATTGCTTAAGATTCCAGTAAAATATCAGAGAGGAACCACCATGATTGTTGCTGCACTACTCCGATTACAATCATCTTCTCAAGTGGTGAATAAATCTCCAATGTTGCCGCCAAAATTGAAACCAATGAGACCAAAAATGATCCCAAGGTCCCATGTGATCCTGATATATGGATGGTGTGAAATGACTATGATGAGATGACATAAACACCAAGCATGTGAAAATTGAATCCCTCTCTCGAAATGTACTCCACATAGGAAACATGAACACTTCTTTGCAAAGATGAACTCAAACAACTGAAGGTTGGTTTGCTTTCTCAAACCAACAATCGAACTGCTACTCCAAGTGAGATGAAACAAAGCAATTCCAGGATCCCATTTTTGGTATTGCACCCTTCCAAATATCATGAGTACAAAATATATATCATGAAAGTACATAACAACTTCATACAAATGTACATCAAGAAGGTACCTCATCAAAGAATCATGAAAGTGCGTGTACATCCAAGTAAGTAGATCACCATGTGGCCCATACACACAAGCATAAAATGACCACTGAAATATGCTCCAATGACATAGGTGAGGATCCCATGTCCCACAATGCTGCTCCAAAAATATATAACGTGCATCAATATAATCAGCCATGTGTTCTTTCATCCAAGAAGTGAATGAAGAACCTCCACCAAAATTTGAACCAAATAAGGAGCAAGGAAAACATGAAGACTTCAAGTGGCTCAAAGAAGTCTCATCAATACACCCATGAATATGTATATCATCATGAAATAACAGAGGATGTTGCTGCCAATAATAATTTTCCTCAATCATATCCCTCTTCACCCAAGTGTCGGATGAAGTTCCTCCAACATCAAACGAACCAAGTGTTGAGCAAGAAAAACCACGAGTCTTCAAGTGACTCAAATGCATATCATAGGTGCATCCATGTATATGTGCATATTCATAAAGTAAAAAAGGATTCTTATTCAAATGTGAATAAGAATGTTCTACAACCATGTCATCACAAAAATTAGATCTAGGAGTTCCATACTCCTCACGTGGCACCATAAAAAAGAACCCTTTCACCCATACTTCATTAAGACTAATGTTGCAAAACATGGAATTGTAGGATGTAGGAGAATGAAATAACTCATAAAAATGATCAAAAAGTGAAGAAGTTTCATCATGGGAAGGATCCATATGGGTAGTATCATGCAGATACTTCAAAAGTGTGAAACCTTTGTCATAGATTGGTTCCAATGTAGAGGAATCATGCTCTTCTTTAAAAATTGCGTAACCTTCATCAAGAGACAATTCAAGTTCCTCTTCCACCACATCAAGTGTTTGGATCTCTTCAAGTTCATGTTCAAACACATCAAGAACATTCAAATTTCCACATTTCTCATGATCCACCATGTCATGAGTATCCTCCAAAAAATCTACCATTTGACAATCTAAAACATAGGAGGAAAAACAAGTGTCTTGCAACTTTTCAAGAAGTTGCTCATTTTGAATTGTGAGCTTATGAATAACTTCATTATTCTTCAAGTAGGATTCATGTAGCCATTCACTAAGCTCAATGACATTTTTTCTATCAAAAATCAAAGACATGAAATTACCTTTGATGTTGCACATTGCTCTTTGAATCTTCTCCATGTCTTCAAGGAAGGATGGCTCCTCCAAGGAAGTAGCTCTCCAACAAGGATTTGATACCAATGATTGAGTGTCATGGAGTATTATAAGGGACTCTTGGATCTTATTTTCATTCATATTTAAGTACCCTTCAAGAAAATGAGGCTCTTATAAATGAACCTCCTCATCTTCTTCCTTCTTCCTTGGACCAACTTCATGAAGCTCAAGTGTTGATGGGGAAGTTGATCTTGTTTCTTATTCAACTGCTACAAGGTATTCATTTTCATTTTTAATGGAAGTTTGGATTGCAGCAACACTTTCAAAAGATTTCTATATGTCACCAACATATAGGTGTGAGCACCCATCAGTAGGTACTCCTTCATAGTTCAAGCATCCATCATTAGATTCTCTTTGTTTCATTTCCAAGGTAGAATGTGTCTCGAAACTATCTTCAGTATTTTCAATAGAAACTTCTTCATACTCATGTGATGTATCTTCATATTTTTCAGAGTCACTTGGTAGTGAATTTCAATCCTCTTCATGTGCTACTTATTCTGACACAGGCCGTGAATAACCTCAACAAATCAATGTCTTATTATGTGAATGAGTGTTACATATAAAGGAGATCAAAACCGTTATCTACAGTTAGATAACGAGATTATTAACTAGATTTTACTAAGTAATAACTGAAATAGTATTTAAAATGTAATCTCGAAGGATTATTCAACATTCCCCCCTTAATATGAAGGGACACCTGACATGCCAAGCTGCATTCTACATTTTTCAAACTTTTCATGGCCCAATGCTTTAGTAAAGATATCTGCAATTTGATCTAAAGTAGGACAATGTGTTAGATGAATGGTTTTGGCCTCAACATGATGTCGAATCAAGTGATATTTGGTGTTGATATGTTTGGTTCGATCATGGAATTTTGGATTCTTGGCCAATTGAATTGCAGAAGTGTTGTCAAGAAAGAGAGGTGTTGAAGTCATTTGTTTCTTTTGCAAGTCTTCAAGTATTTTATGAAGCCAAATGATTTTTTGTGGCTTGAACTGCTGCATCATATTTGGCTTCAGTTGTAGAATCAACAGGAACAGATTACTTTCGTGATCTCCATGTGATAGCTGCTGATCCAAGGTTCATCAAATAACCTTAAGTAGAGACCCCATGCTCTTTATCTCCATCAAAATCTGAATCTGAATAGCCAATGAGATGAAAGTCTAAAAATTTAGAATATTTGATGCCATAAGATTGAGTGCCTTTTAAATATTTGAGCACTCGCTTTGCTGCATTCCAATGACCTTCATAGGGATGATGCATAAACCTGGAAAGTATTCCTACAGCAAAAGTTATGTCAGGACGAGTAGTAGTAAGATAAATTAAACTTCCAACAAATTGCCTGTACTTTGTTGGATCTTCAAATGTGCTACCTTCATTTGAAGTAAGCTTTAGATTTTGCTCCATTGGTGTTGAAACAGGATTACAATCCTGCATACCAAATTTGTTTAATAGTGAGTTGAGCTTCATTTTTAATCCATAAGTGAAAATTTCTGAATGTATCAAAAGCTTGAGATTTTGCTTTTAATAAATAAACCCGACACATCCTCGTAAAGTCATCAATGAAAGTCATGATATATTTGTTACCATTTGCTGATGGAACAGGCATGGGCCCACATAAATCTGAGTGAACAAGACCAAGCTTTCTTGAAGCTTGAAACATAGAATCATTAAAAGGTTGTTTACTGTGCTTTCCTAAGATACAAGCATCACATGTGGAAATTTGTCTTGCAATAGTAGGAAGCCCTTGAACTCCTTTCTGTTTCATAATCCTAAGACTGTCATAACCAATATGACCAAATATAGCATGCCACAATAAGCTAGAAGATAAATTACTATTATGCTAAACCAAATTTGCAGAATTCTGTGAATTGGATGATGTACCATTCAACTTTAAAAGTTTGTTATCTTCCACTCCATTCATTACAACCACATTATCATAAGCTCTTCTAATTTCAATGATACCATCAAACATATGTATCGAGTGATTTTGTTGTCTAATTTGCACAAGAGATATTAGATTTCTCTTCAATTGTGGAACATAAAGCATGTCAGAAAGTATATAATCAGCAAGTCCTGATAATTTCAATCTAACATAACCAATTCCTAAAGGTTTTAACTGAGACTTATCTGCCAAATGTACTACCCCATCAATTTGATCACTAAACGTTTCAAAGAAGTCTTTTCTAAATGTCATATGACATGTGGCTCCGGTATCCAATAACCAAGTATAATTCCATGAAAATGAAGTACTGAAAGCTTCTTCAATTCCTAGATTACAATGTGCAGATTCAGGAGGGTTACCTTTATCTTGCACTTGCTCTTTCTTGTTAACAATTTTATCCCAAGAAGTTCTACAACATCTGGCAGTATGAACAGATTTTCCACATTTATAACAATGTTTCTCTCCTTGATTAAATCTTCCCCCCCTTCCTCTGTAATGTCCTCTTTGTCCTCTACCTTGACTTCTGCTTATATTTTCATCCTTTGCAAATTCTTCTTTTGATTTGTGTCCTTTCTGTGCAAGACACAAAGTTTCTTCATTGGGTTTAGACTCCTTCTTCCCAAATGCTTTCTCTCTTTCTGGAATTTTCTCAACAAGTGTTTCAAAGGTCATAGCTTTCATTTGGCCACTAGCTTGAAGTGATTCTAAATAATGAGTATATGTAGGATAAAGATATTTAATAAATGCAGTAAGTTGAATGCCAACTTTTACACCAGTTGCATCAATATCATGGAAAATGGCTCTAATTTCAGATCATTATCTTTTAATTCTAAGTTAAATAATTTCATCAAAAGTTGTATGATTTCAAGTTCAGAATGTGAATCATACAAATCTTTTAGTTTCTTTAATGCTTCCCAAGCACTTTTGCTAGAAAATAAATGTCTACTTACTTCTTCAGTTACAGAGGCAATAATCAAGGCATAAGCCTTCTTGTCCTTGCTTTTCCATAATGCTAACTCTTTGCCATTAGTAGGTGGTACTGGTGCACTTTTATCCACTTCATCTATAGCTTCTCCATCTTTCTTATCTTCTAAATTCTCATTTTCACAAATTCCATCCCACATATCATTAAAAATAAGGGTATTTTTAACTTTACGAAACCATTCTTGATAATTTTCTTTTCCAGACAAAATAACTCCAACAATTGAAATTAAAGAATTCATTGAAATTTACTATGTAGTAATATTTTGTGTACAAAATACAGTCTGATATATTATTTTCCTTTTAGCCAATGTTCTTTAAAATCTTTTTATCTTCTAAAAATATTTCCTGAAAGGTTTAATATTTCAATTAAAAAAAACCTTGCACTCAAATATAAATGGCTGTTTAAAAACTTTTATTTTCTGAAAATAATTCCCCAAAGATTTGATAATTAATTTAAAGAAACCATTGCAAGAAAATATAAATGGTGTCTCTCTTCCTTTTTCTTTTTCTTAAAAAAAAAAGAAAAATAATTCTCCAAAAGAGTTACCGGAACAATTTACGTGGAATCTCCTCTTAATGTGCAGTCTTTGTCTTTCTTCCACAATATTTACTAGCAGCTCTCATTTCTTCCTTTCTTGGTGAGAGCTCCTTTGCTGGCTCCTCCTTCTTTCTCACCAAGTCTTTCTCACCAATGCTTCGCTGCCTTTTCTCTGATACCACTGACACAGGCCGTGAAGAACCTCAGCAAGACAATGTCTTATTACGTGAATGAGTGTTACATATAAAGGAGATCAAAACCGTTATCTACAGTTAGATAACGAGATTATTAACTAGATTTTACTAACTAATAACTGAAATAGTATTTACAATGTAATCTCGAAGGATTATTCAACATATTCTACTTCACCTATTTCAGAACTAGGTGGTTCATGGGTCTCCTCTTGCTCCTTCAAGCAAGCTGATGCATTTTTCCCCTTGGTTTTCTTAAAATCAATATATTTTTTCCAACTTTGGGTAGCCAAAAATTTGAATCCTTTTATAATATTCTTGGTCATTTCTTCAAGGATAGTTTCCATGCTTTTTATTATTTCCTCACCATCATATGAGGTTCTCTTTTCATGCCTAGTCACAGTTTCCCCAAAACATTGCCTTCTTCTCCTATTTTTTTCCCTCTTCAACAAAAGCACTTTTGGTTTCAATATATAATGGTGGTACCTGAATTATTGTACTCATAAATATCAGACCACATCAGTTTCAATATCACACTTTGATACCACTGTAATGTCCCTTTTTGAAATTTTATTAAATGACCAATTTTTCCACTTTTTTCTCAATTTTGGCATCAACCAGTTTTGATGTCTAGACCTCCAAATTGGCCCAAATGATCCCAAATTTTCTCTGAAGGTACATGAATGACATTAGAACTTAATATTATGTTCATATATGTTTAATGACCCCAAATTTACTTCTGAAAACTTGTTTAATGTTCTGTTCAAAGTAGGATTCTTTACTAGCAAATTGGGGCTCCAATTCCCCCCGGGTAATTGACGGAAATGGCTTCATAAATGATCCCAAATTCACTTGAATTTATGAACAGAGGCTGGGTATGTGTAAGGGACCTTTTAAAATTCTGATATGCATCATGGTTCATTTTATACAGGCTGTTATGACTCTTTCCAAAACAACTCCCAAGTCGCAATTTCGACCCTTGGGGAAAATGCACCAAATCTTCTCCCAATGCAACAAAAATGAGTAAAATGGCTTCCAATGCTTAATTAATGAACATGAGACTTGAAATAAAAATTAATTAAAGTCTATCCATCATACATTTATCATAGATATATTCCTCCATTCAAAATAATAAGCATTACCATGGCATATATCAAAATAGAGTGGAAATGGTCATTGTTTGCTCATTAAAAGTAATTTTGAGATACAACTATTGGGAATTTAGAATTGAAAATTTATGAGAATGAAGAAAATATAATATTTAACTAATTACAATCATAAATGGACAATTAAAGGTTCTCCCAATTCGAAATCATCAGCATTACAATGGTTCACAACAAGTAGTGGAGAAATGACACTATGTCTTCATTGTTCAACATTTTTATATGAATTATTTTGGGTATTTCGACCTGAGAGTTTTTTGAATGTGAAATATAGAGAATATACATCAAAATATCAGATAATGGGAATTATAATGTTCCCCAAAGAGATCAATAGATCACCCAAAGCGCAACCCCTCCATTGGCATGAATATGGTGTGAAAAATGGAAATAGTTGAGAGAGAGTGCTACAATAGAAGAATCCACATGCTTTCCTGTAGCTTACACCTGAAAATAAGAATCCATTAAATATCCATGAAATACCTGAGTGGCCTCTCCAAACACCAACTTGGATGGGAATCTTTCACCCTCGAAATTGGCTAAGGCAAGAAAACTAGTCATCTACTAGCTCTCACAATTCGCAAATGACAATTTGTCAAATGATCAAAATCCATTCTCTTGGTTGCTTCTTGTATTTTATAAAATTTCTTAGCTTTCTAAGGTTACCAATACATCCACAAAATCAATACAAGTCTAATTAGGGTGTGTGCTCATGAATTGACATGTGTCCCCTCTTTCCTAGCCTCCCACCTTCCCCAAATTTGGGAAGGAGCCCATTGAGTTTCTCAAACTCACATGAGAGCTCTCTTGGATGGTATATTTTGACCTAACATGCCAGATATGTCAGATGTCAGCCTTCAGATCTAACTTGTTTCATAACTCTCATAGAATATCCATCATTGGTGTCATAGATGTCATAAATGTAAGTGGAATCTAGCCAAGTGTCCATGAAACTCCCATTTGGCTCTTCCTCTCCCCATGTAAGTTACATTTCATCCCAAATTAGACCTATGAAGTATATGGACAAGTATATTAACCTTATAATCCATCCAAAAACATTAGGCTTCCCATATATTCAATATTGCAAGAGGAGGATGCCATTTAACATAGAAATTCTAGCTTGAGTGGGCCCCATAGTCTCCATGTGTCTCCATTCTCCATTCTCCATAGCCATTTAATTTTTCACTTGCATTAATTTAATTAAATCCTTTAAATAAATATTTATTCCTTATAATTTCTAAACACCATTTATTATCTCTCTTATTAACTTCCAAATGTTTCCACCCAACCTAGGGAACTAGTAGGATTGATGGAATTGTCCTGCTATGCAATTATTAAAAATGGGGACATTACACTCCATTAAATAAATATTTATTCCTTCTAATGTCTAAACACCATTTATTATCTCCCTTATTAACTTCCCAATGTTTCCACCCAACCTAGGGAACTAGTAGGATCGATGGAATTGTCCTACTATGCAATTATTAAAAATAAGGACATTACAGAATTGAATCGTGAACCTTCATGTCTACAGTAAAATAAAAACCTACATGCAGTATTTGTGGAAATTGACCTCCATCCCAGATCAAAAGTGGAGATCAACCTAATTAAATTATAACTTCAATATATGAGAGGCTAAGTGGGATGAGATCCATGTTTTATAGCTTTGGAAGGTAGTCAACTTTCTTTATGTATTCTCGAAGGACTCCCACATCCAAGATGACAACTTTGGGAACTCTTGTGGAAATAGTCTACTTTCACCTATGATGCATACTTAATAATTATAATAATATAATTTTAAGGTCACGACCAAGCTAGACACCAAATTGGTGCATGAGACCCCCTTGTTTATGGGACAAGGGACAAAGAAGCATACATAGAATATAAAGACTTGATAGAGGTGTTTCAAAGGACCAAGTTTATATAGAATAAAGTGACGATAATGATGACTATCATCTTCATGATAGATTTATCTACTAACTAGACAAGCTATATGTTCCTAAAGGTGAAACTTTACAGTTTATTAGAGAGAATCACACCTCCAAAGCTGCAAGGCGTTTTGGTGTTGGGAAGATAGTTTCCAACTTAAAGAGATATGTTTATCAACTTATAATGAAATAAAATCATGATAAGTTTATCAAAGGATGCATACTTTGTCGTGCTAGTGAACCCAATAACATACAACAACATTTATACCAACCCTTACATGTACCTACTAGACCATTGGATAACGTCTCCATGAATATTGATGGTGATTTTCCAAGAACAAGGAAGGGACTTGACTATTTGTTTGTGGTGATTGACATGTTTAGCAAAATATACAATTTCATCCCTTGTAAAAATACCATCAAAGGACAAGATACAATAAACATTTTTTTTGAAAATATTTGGGTGCACTTTGGAATACTAGGAGCATCATTTCAGATAGAGACATCGAATTTCTCAGTGCGTTTTAGACTACACTTTGGGAGAAGATGGAAACCAAGATGAAGATATCCACAAATTTCGATCCACAAAGAAATGGGTAGATAGAAGTAGTGAATATGGCATTGATTCAAAATTTGAGGGGTTATAATTCGAAGCATCCAAGGACTTGGGATGATAATTTGACTCAAATTGAGCACTCTTATAATAGAGGATTCCATACTTCTACTAGTGAGTCCCCTTATGAAACTTTCTTTGGGAATTTGCAAGTACATGAGACATTGAAAAAGATAAAGAGGACAAAGAGGAGTGAGGGAGTCCCTTAGATGTTGTATATGGAAAAATAGGACTGAGGGAAGACACTGTAGGAGAAGCATTGAAAACTTAAAAGTCCATTGATAATATTAGGGAAATCCATTTGCAAGTACATGAGACAATGAAAAAGACACAATAAAAGTATAAGAATCAACATGATCAACACAAAATTGAGAAGACATTACAGATGGAAGGCAAAGTATGGTTACCTCTAAACAAAGAAAAGCTATAGGATCTTGGTAAGAAGATCAAGGCTCTATCGTATGGTCCTTCTCTAGTGTTGGAGAAGGTAAGTGATAATGCTTACAGACTTAGTCTACCTCCATATATGTGTATTTTCTCAATAATGCATGTGGAAAATACGAAACTCTTTGAGCCTGTTGAGTCCTGGAAAATCGCAGGCAACAACAGCAAGGGATTCTCCCAGTCAACGTTCCCAACTAGCCCATGACTATTTGGTGTAGGGAATCCGTCCAGTTTGCGGTCTGGCTACCGTAGGTCAAGTAACAAAAATAAAGGTTTTACCGGTTGCAGCCCGATCCACCGTATATATTTTTGTATTTTGACTTAAAGGATGATATGCAAGTGCCTACTTAACATGCAGATTGATAAAGAATGCAAGGAGTATTCACAATGTGATGCACAGGTTCTTACCTATCGTCTTAAACTCCCAAGCATCTAAATCACATACATTGCAGGAAAATAATACTAACTAGGATATCTCTAGAGAGCTAGATATTAATTCATGAGTAATGCAATACTGTCCACGTGTTATGGAAAATCACAGATAGCTGTTCTTATAACCAAAACATATAAACATGAATAAAGTATACATGACAAGATAGCTCATCAACAATTAAAAATCCCATTACTCATAGTGGAAAACATCACAGAATATACTAGAGAACATTCAGGCAAGAACATAGGTTCATAAAGTTAGAACGCTCTCACAGTTAATGAACATAGTCGAAAATGAAATAGTTCCCATTCAACATCGTTCATTTTATCCCATTGAGACATTCCACATAGCACCTTCTCCAACAGATAAAATTTGCGATTTCTTATTGTAAAACGAAGTAGTTCCTCTTACAAACAATAGTTCACAAGTTTTTTCAGGGAAAAAGCCCCTGTAAATTTTAACTTTCCTATATTTAAACCAAAACAACTAACCGCTTGGGCTGCCCCAACCCTGTGACCTTTGGGTTCCTCAAACCGTTTAATATCCCCATTTTGTCTTTTCTGCGAGTACTCATGATTTATTTCATGCGTTACGTTTTAGAGTATTCAACAAAGCGGGATCCTCTTGGTAACTGACAGATCTTTCCAGGCCTGGGCTTTTGTCGCCATTGATTCTACCTTCTCTTTCGTTTGTCCTCCTTGAGATCCCGTCGGTTTAGGTACGCACTCTGCCTAACACTTCCGAGCTCCCTCTCCGCTGCTTGTCTTCCAGCTACACCTTCGCGCAGTGGTAATCTGAAAAAAATCTCTTGGGTCCATCTGCAATAAAATGACATTTATTATTAGTTAGGATCACATCTTTTAAATCAAAATTCATCAACAAACCGGTTAGTCATCACAGAAGGCCTAGCAATGCACTCTCGTCGTGAAAATCTCAATAAGCATCAAAATCACTGCTGCTCATACAGGGGTTTAAAATTCACAAAACGACGGGAAAAGTGAAACTTATCGGTGGCTTAAAACACTAAAACATCGGCCGAGTAGTCTCACCCGCAGCCACATCAGCGGATCTCAAACAAGAAAACAGGATCCGCTAGGCCATTAAGTTTATCGGAGTCAGAAGAGCTAAACTCAAATTCTACGCGGAAGAGTTCCCAGTCGCCAAGCGGAAAGACATCAACGTCGGACACTTAGTGCGTTGCACCACTGAAAGGGCGGATTAGGAAAGACTATGGCCTCCGATCCAAAAGACTAAGCGACGAAGACCTGACAAAGCATCGGTGGGCGGAACAATTGTATGGCGGGCTGCAAGGACGAAAGATAAACAGACTACATCCTCCGATAATATAAACAAGTCAAACAAAATGACCCGACAACAAAGAAGTTAAGATCATCGTTTGATTTTCGCAATGGAGGCTCCCTAGGAAACATGGTTCCGATAAGTTGTTTAAATGACCTCCGAAACAGTGGCTAGCATGAGAAGCAGGTTTCCGAAAATAAAACACAGTTCAAAAGGCAGCAAACCAGACTCTAAATTCCGCAACCCGCATCAATTTTAAACATAAGCAACTTTTCGAAAATAGGAAGAGAGTTAACCTCAAAATAGTCTAAAATTAAAGCAAGACAAAAGGGTTCATGGATCCAAAAGATCCAAGGCAATGCTAAAATTAACAAGGGGGTCCAAAATTTGAAAATTTGGGGAAAATAGTTGTAGCTGCAACAGAGCCTTACATGTTGGATTAGGAAATTGAAGAACAAATCTTACTTACGATAGAGGACATATCAGCAAAATCCTATGTGGATTTCATAAAAATATATAGCTTTTTACAAGAATTCCAAAACAACCAAATGGAGGCAACGTGTACTCTAGCAGGTTCGGTTGAAATGACAACTTCTAGGCAAGGCCAAAAGGTACTCTAAGGAGAAGGTATAGGGGAAATTATTTACCTCCTTCAATAAGAGATTTGGGGGACCAAAATTCTTTGTAGTGGGCAGGTATGATCCAAAATGATCCATTGTATAATTTTTCATCTATTTGGGTACTTCCGGGTGGAAAAAAATTGAGTTATTGGCTTATAGGGCCCATTTTAGAGGCATGTCCTGCTTTCGTGATTTAGGTTCCATAAAATTTTGGAGCCCATTTGAGTTATTAAATGACCCTTTTTGGGGATTAAACTTCATGTATAGAGTTTTAGCCTCTCAATGTTGTTCTACACATCGAGAGCTTTCTAATGGTTTGAAAATCACTTCAATTAGATTTCATATAAGGAAGTTATGCCTCTTGCAAGTTGACTATCCAATTGAACACTATGATACTGAGTGGATTTGATGCCAACTTCCGTTACTCACAGATGTGAATATAGTCACATGTATACTTTCAAGAAGATTCTAGAGGGTCAATAACCCTTACCCTAATCAAGAGTTGAGGCATGCAAAAATCGTAACCCTAACCCTACACAACTATCAAGGCATGGTAAATATTGGGCCATGAGGATAGAAAGGGGTTCCATTATTATTGTAATTAGTATTGTTATATAGAGAGAAGATCATTTAGAGTGGGATATTGAAGCAAAGGAACTAGAATATCCTGTAGTAATCATACAAGCCATGATGCCCATGGCAAGTCCATAATGAATGTAGTTTCTTTGTATTTGCATTTCATAACTTAGAAGAAATAAGCAAGGATTAAACCTCACCTTCTAGCTATTTTTACTTGTATTGAGTTTTCCTAGGGAACATCTTGTGCTCATCGTGTGAATGGTGTGTTATTTGCTTAGATTGTTTCACTTATGTTTCAATTCATTTCAATGATTTGTGCCCTAAGATAGTAATATTAAATCTGAATCTAGAGTAAAACATGCATAATAAAATATTTAGAAAATTGTAAGATATGTTGTGATGAACTATTCCAATGTAATATCCACGGTATTTTATAGATCACTATTCATGAATCCAAAAGGCTAAAGAGCTCAAAGGGGATATATGGAGAATACATAGATGACAAGAACCATATTCAACATCACCTAGAAATTGATGAGAATATAATAGAGAATCTAGAACTTCCCTCTACACTTGAAAGAGAGGAACCTCCTTCTCATGAATAACCTAGATATACCCTTCAATAGAGAGAACCTACAATATCTCTCCCAAAAGGGGAATATAAGGGGGACTAGGGAAGGTTGGGAATGGATATGTTCAACCATCCAATATAGGTAGGAGATTCAATATATTAATTGCAGAAAACAAATCTAGGAAGTAAGGTAAAATACACTAGATAGGGATTTCATCAAAAATGACACATGGCAAGGTTGGGTTGTGATAATCACGTCCTTCAATATTAAGGTAGGTATTCCTACAAAAATATCATTCCTCAACAGACTACTGGATCTCAACTGTAAATTTTCCTTTAATATTCAACTAGGGATAAACAGTGCATGAAAAATATCAACTGATAACCACACATGAATATATTTTACAGTATGCAGCGAAATATAAAATTGAGAAATAAATCACAACATCAAATCATGATATTGACACTATTATTTTGGGTATGGAACCCCCCAGAAAAACCCACGATGGGAAAACCGGTGCAACAGTCAGATATAGATTTTATTATGAAAAAATATGGAACTTTTACAATCACTGCAAATTCACCCAAACCCAGTGAATGCAGTACTGGGAAGAATCACTGGGAAAATCCTAGCTAAACCTCAACACCTTCTTGTGTGAGTGTACAACCCAGCTGTAAGAAGCTCGATGATCTTGCTGCTCGCTCCTCCGTCTTCTCAGCTAAATCCTCTGTCTGACTTTCTCTCCCTATTTGTATCCTATCTCTATCGAAATACAAGTGTGTGTGTTCTCTACACCAATTGATCTCTCAGCCACATACCCTCACAAGAAGCCATGCTGGCGGCCATGTACTCAGCCTCTGTCGAGCTCAATGCAACTGAATTCTTCTTCCTGCTGAACCAAGAGACAAACCCTGATCCAATGCTGAAACAAAAACCTGAAGTACTTTTTCGGTCCTCTAAACATCCTACCCAGTCAACATCTGTGAAACCTGCTAACTGTACACTCCCCCTGCGCTTATAAACCAATCCATACTCCACTATACATATGGTGTAGCAAAGTATGTGCTTCACAGCTGTCCAATGCACTCTCCGAGGGTCCACCATGAACTGACTCAAAGAGTTGACTGCAAAGCTAATGTCTGGTCAAGTGTTGACCAGATACATAAGCAATCTGATAAGTTGACGATACAAGGTAGGATCAAATCCATCTGACCCTGCTGCATCAATATTCCTCTAATTGGAAACTAGAGCTATGGCCATAGGCTTGCAGTTCTCCATCTTGAATCTCTTCAGGATCTCTATTGCATACTTCCCCTGTCCGATGAAGAAGCATCCATCTCTCTGCTAAACCTCCAAGCCCAAAAAGTAATGCATCGGTTCAAGGTCTTTCATCTCAAACTCTACTGCAAGGTTGGACTTACAGTCTCCAATTAGCCTCTCATCTCCTCTCAAAAAGAGATCATCCACATATAGTACCAGTATGAGAGGCACCTCACCTGTCAAGAAGTACAGGTTGTGGTCAGCTTCACTCCGCTGAAATCCCATCTCCCGTAGATAGTTGTCAATCCTCGAGTACCATGCTCAAGGTGCCTGCTTGAGCCCGTAAAGAGCTCGATGCAGTTTGCATACATGCGTCTCCCTGTTCTCCACATCAAACCACTTTGGCTGCTTAATATACACCTCCTCCTCTATCACTTCATTGAGGAAGGCAGTTTTGACATCCATTTGATGGACATGGCAACCAATATCCGCTTCCAGTGAGATAATGGTCCGAATGGAAGAATACCTGGCAACGGGGGCGAAGGTCTCCTCATAATCAATACCCTCCTTCTGTGATAACCCCATTGCCACGAAGCATTCCTTGTAATTTTCCACGCTTTCGTTTGTTGCATGCTTCACCTTGTATATCCATTTGGATCCCACCACCTTTTTCCCTTATGGCCTCGGCACAACCTCCCATACCTGGTTTTTCATAATGGAGTCATACTCCTCAACCATAGCCTCCGTCCACGCATCATGTTTGCAACCTCTTCGAAGTTGGAAGGTTTAGATTTAATCAACTCTGTCATCAGTTCCATATAACTAAGCCTCTGTGGTGGTACACTTCGTCTAAAAGATGTTTGTGGAGCATTTACCTGCTTGGAATCCTGCACTGTGGATCTAAACCACTTAGGCCTTGGCCTAGTGTCAACCTGCTGTGGCTACTAGATATTCGTCTCCTACTGTAGCTCATCATTCAAGTCAATGACTGAAGGATCTTGTCCTCCTAACTCCCTCTAACCACTAGAACCTATGATTTGTGTCTGTACCTATACCTATACATCTAGCTCCTCTAACTTGAATCCCAAATCCTGTGCTGGCTGCTGCTCTGCTGGTAAGTCCAGATATCTCCGCAATGCCTTGCCCTCATCGAACTGGACATCCCTGCTCACAATGATCCTCCTGCGAGAAAGAGTGTAAACTCTATATGCCTTCTAATTCTTGCTATAACCAATAAGTAACCCCTTCCCTCTAGAAGGGTCCAACTTCTTCCTATTGTCAGCATGAACACGACGATAGCAAACACTGTCGAATATGTGAATGTGACTCACATCTGGCCTAGTTCCTGTGAAGACCTCCTATGGTGTCTTCCTCCCCAAGGCTGTGTGGGGACACCTGTTCTAAATTAATATTGCAGTCCTGCATGCCTCAGCCCTGAGGAATAGTGATAATCCCTAATCAAATAGCATGGCCTTGGCTGCTCCAACCATAGTCCTGTTCTTCTGCTCTGCAATTCCATTCTATTGTGGGGTATGGGGTACAGTGTGATCCTTCTTGATCCCCTCAGCTGAACAATACTCCATGAACTCATTGGAAGTTTACTCACCCCCGTTGTATGTCCTCAACACTCAAATCTTCTTTTCTGTTTGGTTCGGCCACAAGAGTCTTGAACTCTCGAAACCTCTCAAAGACCTCTGACTTGGCCTTCAGGAAATAGATCCATGTTTTCCTAGAATAGTCATCAATGAAGGTTACACAGTAACTATAACCACTGAAAAAATGGACTCTCATAGGTCCGCATACATCTGAATGCACCAATTCCAAGGGCTCCTTAGACTTGTGCTCACTCTATGGGAAAGGCTTCCTAATGTTCTTCCCCAAAGCACAACTCTTGCAGTGGTTATGCTTTTAATCCTATACCTGAGGAACTCCAATGAATACCTGTCTCAAATTCTTCAGTGCTCCATAGTGTAAGTGTGCCATCCTCCTATGCCACACCCCTGACTGCTCCTGCTGATGCTGAGTAGAGCCTTTGTAGGCTCAAAGTGTAATATGTACACTTTCCCTCTCCTTTTTCCAATCACCCGATCCAAGTTCCTATCTGACCCCTTGGGTTTGATATACACTCTATGGTCATGGAACTTCACTTGATATCCCTTTTCCTCCAGATTGGAGACTGATATAAGGTTCTTGGTCAGTCCTGGAACATATAACACATCAGAAAAAATGAGGGGTTTTCCAGACTCCTTCTCAAATGAAATAGTTTCAATTCCCTGCACCTGATACTGCGCATCATCACCCATCTCAACATGGATCCCTGTTCCACCCTCCTACAAGTCTCTGAAGAATCTCTTATGTCCATACATGTGACTAGATGCTCCACTGTCAATGTACCATATGCTGCTCCCTGTGGTGCTAGCCATGCAAGCTATCAAGAAAAACCCCTGATCGAAGTTCCTGCTGAACTTATCCACCTATGCAGATCCAACCATTTGAGTTTTAATCTTCTTCTTCCTGTTTGGGCACTGGGAGAAAAAGTGTCCCTGCTTGTGGTAGATAAAACACTTGACCTTTGACACGTAAAGGTTCTTCTTACCACCCTTCTTCCTCTTTGCCTTCCCCTTTCTCTTCCCTGTAAGGGCTAGAGCCTCCTCATCCAAAATCTGTGGGGCATTGCTGGATGAGCCTGATCCTAGACCCACGGAGGATTCCTCCTACACAAAGTCACCCCATAGTCTCTTCCAATCAGGGAGCTTCTCCCTAGCCACAACACCTTTGACAAAGGTGTCCCATGGCTTAGAGAAGCCATTAAGGGCTATTCGAACTAGATCCTCATCATCTGTCTTAGAGCCAACAGCTCCAAGTTCATCCCTGATCTGTGTGAGCCTCATGAGATAAGGCACCACTCCTTCTCCCTTGGTCATCTTGGTGTTGCGCATCCTCTCTTGCAACACCATCATCTGGTTCTCGTTCTTTCTCTGGTACATACTTTCCAAATGTGGTCTTCTTACCAGAAAGGTGAGGGACTATATGGTCCTTCACTCCATCCATGATAATCAACATGGCTCTGGAATCAATCTTCTTCCAGGCTATCAGATTTGTCGGATCTGTGGGTGCAAATTTTGTGGATTCAATGTGCTCCTCAGCATCACTGACGTCCAGGATCCTTGTGATCCTCTCTTTCCATGTAGGAAATTTCTGAGCACCCTGGAGTATATCCTCAACTCTCAACTGCATGGCCATAGTGATGTGTACCTGTCAAACCCTAGATCTAGAATTCTAGGTTTGTGTCTTCCTATAGATCTGCCCCTGATCTATCACTGCTGCTGCAATTCTCTCAACTTTAGCTCACCAGAGCTTTAATACCATGTAATTTTTCCTTTAATATTCAACTAGGGATAAACAATGCATGCAAAATATCAACTGATAACCACACGTGAATATCTTTTACAGTATGTAGTGGAATATAAAACTGAGAAATAAATCACAACATCACATCACGATATTGACACTATTATTTTGGGTATGGAAACCCCTGGAAAAACACAAGATGGGAAAACTGGTGCAGCAGTCAGATATAGATTTTATTATGAAAAAATATGGAACTTTTACAATCATTGCAAATTCACCCAAACCTGGTGAATGCAGTACCATGCAGAATCACTGGGAAAATCCTAGCTAAACCTCAAAACCCTCTTGTGTGAGTGTACGGCCTAGCTGTACGAAGCTCGATGATCCTGCTGCTCGCTCCTCCGTCTTCTTAGCTAAACCCTCTGTCTGACTCTCTCCCTGTCTGTATCCTGTCTCTGCCAGAATACAAGTGTGTGTGTGTTCTCTCCACCAATTGATCTCTCTTTTATAACTTTAGGTGATGCGAAAACCCTAATTTCACTTTCACTTTAACTAGTGGTAAAGCAAAACCCTAATTTCACTTTCACTTTAACTAGTGGTTCACTACAGTTAATTTAGATCACTTTAATTTATTTTCCAAAGTAAACTTAGGAAAAGTAAATCAAATACAACTCGTTTCCTAAAGATAGAATAATCCTTATTCAGGAAACCATGGGATAGGGGATTAAGATTTAGGGAGAGATGATTTTTTATTATTATGATGGATTGATATTTTATTTAGGTTGACTTGGAAGGAATATCAATGGGGCTCGTAACTAGGTAGAAATAATTCATTTTTTTTTTAATCAGGTAGTGGAGCATTGATCTACTCATTGAACAGAGGGGAATATTATCATGTCGTTAATATTTATAAACCCTATGAGAAAAGGGTTGAATATTGGGAGACATTGAGACCTCAAGAGCAATTCAAGGAAAATAATATAATATTTGGAGAGGGGACCTAAAATTTACAATCAATAGAGGTGGGATTTTGGGCATTTCTACTATAATAGACCCTCTAGTTGAATTTTGAACGAAAGGAAGGAGTTTGAATTGGTATATGCGGACCCCATTAGGCTCACCCCAACTCGGAGGAATTAGAGGATTGGTGAAAAAGGGGTGTTCAAGATGCCACATACATTTTTTATTTCTCAATTGCTTAATAGCCCAGGTCATAATTAGAATATGGGTGGAATTAGGTGCAGAATCAAACCATCATCCAATGTTCCTTCAAATATAAAGGGAGACTAACAAGTCCTCAAGCCCTTTCAAATTCAACTCTAGTTGGTTGTAGGAAGAGGATTTCATTAATCAAGTCAAATATGCGTGGAAGAATTATATTCATGTGTAAGAAAATCAACATGCATTCAATTTTCCTTTAGCATCGAGGAGGTAAACAATGTTGTATCATCATAGGCCTATGGAAAGAGAACTAAAGGTTACCAACACCTAATTGAAATAGAGACCGATATGGAAAATATTTGCAAATAGGATCATGTAGGTTGCACAAGTGAAGAAACACATACAAAACTAAAATCCTTAGAACAAGAGATGAGGATACTTTTGTTAGATAAATAAGCAACATCACGACTAAAGTGCACAGCAATATGGTTAGTACAAGGATAAAATAAAACATTTATTTTTGTAATTTTGCTAACCATAGGAATAATATCAACACCATATTGGAGATGGCGAGAGAAGATGAATCACTATATACCTCATTCAAATATATTGTAGAGTTAGGAGTGGTCCATTTTGAAGGAATTTACAAAGAGGGAAAAATAATGAATACAACATATGTAGTAAAGATGACCTCATATTTTCCTAGTTTTGTGGGAGAGGGAGATAATGAGACACTAATGGAACCAATCTCAAATAAATAATTATGAATATTTTCAAAAGGACAAGATCCTCGGGCCTAATGGTTGGACGATACACTTCTTCCTAGGATTTTATGACCTTAAAGAAGGCTTGATGAGAGTAATTGAAGAATCCAGATCCATGGAGAAGGTATTGGGAGTCTTCAAATCAAATTTTTTGGATATAATTCCAAATAAATACAAACATGGACCTTTTGATCAATATAGGCCCATATCATTATGCAATTGCATCTGCAAAATATTGGAAAATATCATTGTGTTAGGCGCCAAAATCTTCCTAGTTGAATCCATATTAACAAAATAATTTGAGTTTCACCCCACTCCAACATCATATGAAATATAATATTCTCATGTCATGCATTCCTCCATGATGATTTGGGAGGAAAATGCATGATGTAATATGAACAATCCAAGAAGGAATGCATTCTACCAAAACAAAGCAATTACTAGAAATGGTGGTGAAGTTGGATCTTTCTAAGGCATATGACATAGAGAAATGACTCTATTTAAGGTTAATGCTCATTCATTTTGGTTTTAGTGGGCTCCTAGCCAATCAGAGTACGAAATGTCTATCCTCAATATCATTTCAAATTCTAATCAATGGTTCAACCTCTCCCTTTTTCAAACCTTCTAGAGGCCTTAAGAAGTCTACCAATTGGCTCATATGCTCTTTCTAATAATAGTTTATGCCTTGGTAGAGCTATAATTGAGGCAAAAAGAAATAATATATTCAAAGGTATAAAAATTGGAAGAGCTCTAAACTTGGCAATTCTACTTTTTGTTGATGATGTTTTTTGGTGATGGGACTAGGAGAGATGCTAACAATTTGTTGGAAATTCTAGATCTATATTTTTTAACTACATGAATGATTCTGAACATGCAAAAGTCCTCCAAATGCTTTAATAGTCTAGAGAAGAATTAGTTTGGAAACATCCACCAACTCTTTCCATACAATTGTACATACCTCTATGGAGGATTTAAATACTTGGGTTTTTAATAAAACCTAATGAATATGGCATAAACTGTTGGAATTCTTATTTATACTTAGAGTGGGGGGGTGAATCAGTATAAAGCACAAATTAAACAATTTTTCACTTAACAGATTAAACTTCATTTTTTTTTTGTCAAAACAACAAAGGACACAATTGCGTAAAGAATATGTAAAGTAACTTTGTATATATCTATATATAAAAATTGATTACATGGATATGATACACCAATCTCCAAATGTTTGCACCAACTCACTCAAACACCAATATTATTGGGACACCAACCCCAATTGCATGAACCTACTTGCTTATTACAGGAACCAACCTGTAAGGACTTCAATCTTTTACGCAAGAACCAACTTGTTGATCTTAGGCAATGACCTAAATGGCTATCAGTCCTTTTGCGCAATAATTAACTTTCATTGTTGAGGAACCAACCTAAATGGAGACTGCAATATCTTCTTATTGTTCTTCAACACGAACTAAAAGGACTCTCCAACTCCCCTTTTTGTATTCTCTAGCACCAACTGGAAGGAAGCTTCAACTTCCTATCCTTGCTCCTTATTTCCTCCATGAAATAAAGATAAGTTATAACATAATTGCGACTTTTGTGATCTCTGATATGCATCTTCTAAGATTTGCGATCTATGTCGTATGCACTATCAACAATCTACAATCTGTGACTTCATGGAATCTACAATATCAACACTTTGCAACTTCTGCAATCTACGATCTGCATCTTCTATGCAATTTCAACAATTTACAAGATCTACAATTTATGACTTTTTCCTCAACAATCTGATAAGATTTGCTTTGGATTGACACACAATCTGTTCTTGCTTCAAATTCATATTACTTGCACATTCATATTTGCACATCTGTTGCACATTTAGATTTGTGCAATCATACTTGCGTGCAGATCATCCTCAACTTCTAATCCGTAGAAGATTTATTGTCACACTTTTAAGATTTTCATTCTTACTTGGATAGAAACAAAAATGGAAAGGTCATCTCTTTTATTTATATGAGTGACAAATCACTTCATGGGTTAGATACAAAAACTTTATTGCGCAAGGATGATTAACACTAGTGACAACTTTAAAGGTTATTGTACAAGTCCGAGTAATACTAGTGACAACTTTAAAGGAAAACAAGCATACTTGATAGTTTTGTGGGTTGACACAATATTTTGACATCAATGACAACTTTATTTTAACAATCACTCCCTTTGTCATTGATGTCAACCAAAACTAAGCTCCCCCCTGAACATCAATTCCTTAACATAAACCTATACTCCCCTTCTACGTATTCCCCATGTCATTCAATTTGCAATTCTCTCCCCCTTTGACATCATTGGCAAGGTATTTGTGAAATTTTTTCTCCCCTTGTATTTATGCTGCATAGTATCATGTATGAAGGAGTAATATTTTCTGTTAGCATTTCTAGTTGGATTGTTGCCGTGAACTTCTATAGGGTTTCCTTTGCAGCGGCAACCTTCTCCTTCATTTCACTTTCTTTGGCCAAAATTCCTATTTCCACTTTCTCAATAGGAAATGACTTAGAAGTTTCTAAACATTCATTAACTGCTTCCTTCACTTCCCCTTGTAAATGCAAAAATAGTTATGTGATGTGAATGGATTCTTCTTGTAGTGGTTCAATAACTGCTAGGATAGTTAAGTTATCATGTATGTTTTGTTCTAATCATTGTGTAACCTATAGCATTTGATATGCTTCCTTCAACTGCTCGTTGATGACCAAATTTCCCCACAACTGAGCACTTTCTTCAGGTAGCTCTGCACATTTTAATTCCAAGGTCTTAATATGGCCTGCTACAATATTCTTTCTTTGGAACCTCTTTTCACGTTCTTCTTTGACCTCCGGAGGTTGCCTTGGCTGTTGTCTTACTGAAAGTTCCTCGCTAAGCTTAACCATATTCTCTTCTAGTGGAGAACTCTTTTCTTTTTGGAATTCTGGGAGGCCACTACATATTTCTTATACATCCTTTTGGAGGTTTGATCTCTTTTGTTGTATCTCTTTATTAGCTTCTCACTTTCTGCTACTGCTTATTTTGCTTTCTTCTCTAACTCCGATGTATTTTGCACAATATTTTATTTATCCATTTAAATATTTTGACATTCATCCTGTAATGTCTCCTTTTCTTCAAGGAATTTGTACCAATCTGTTGCGATAGATTCATGTCGCCACCTTATTTCTTGTGCAATTTACGTATGCAATATATGTAGCTCATCCGTGGGTTGTTCTGACATAATTATTTCTACATGACTTGTTGATCCTTGCATCTCTTGGGAGGAAAGTATCAAGGATACAATTGAAATCTTCAATTTTATGATGACTTTGTTGTGATCTTCATATGTTTGGTAGATGGTGTCTGTGTACTGCACAAATGTGCACCTGAGTGCGTTTCTACACTAGTTTGTCCTTTCTCCATTTTGGACATCTGCATTAGCTGCTTCATGGCTGTAAATTCTTCTTCAAGCTTTATGAGAATTTCTTCTTGCTTTATAGAAAGATATTCAACGTCTTCCTTTGTAACCACCTTCCCCATTGCCTCAGTGATATTTCTAATTTCCCAGAAAATTTTCTACATATCATCTTTTGTCAGTGTCTGAGTGAGCCTGGGTTTGGAGGAATTTCTCTTTTTATTTGATGAATCATCAAGTTGAGCCCTTTCTAATTGTTTCTTAGTTTGCGCAGATGGTTGTGCATCATCTATGGGATTATCTCCATGCTCATTTCCCTTCCATGTAGTTGGTGGTATACTAGATTGTTCCTCCTTTACAACCTATTCTTCCTTTTTTATCGGGACTCGCCATGCCAGATCCCAGTTGTTTATGATCTGTGTAAGGTATTCTTCAGAGAAAACCACATGGTTGTTATCCATTGCTTGTGGGGGTCCCTTTTGGCCTATACATAGGTGTGGTGCATACCTATCTTGAATTTGGAAACTTCCTTATATGCTTCAACTAACTGCGGCTGTATGCAGTGTGTCTTATCTAATAAAACCCTAATTTATTCATTGTACAAAAGAAATTAATGTTGTTATCTATCTGTTTGCGCTTATTACTAGTAAACCATAGATTTGCATACCTTGCCGCCAAGAATGGATTTCTGTTTCTGTCAAAGGCTACCTTTTGATTCCTTCCACCCTACTAGTGCAATACATATTAGTATCCAAGTATAGTGAAAAGGTGTACCTTTTCCTTGCGCTTCAAAATAGTCTTCCATAAATTAATTTATCAGAACGTCGACCAGTTCATTTGTACTCATTCGATGCACTGTGCTGTAGTAGCAATGAATGCAACGGAGACTTGATGTTGACGACTCATTCAGAAGAGTTTGCATGCCAAAATTTGAAGCACAAACCTTACAAATTTTTCATTTATGTGCACCACTGATAACTCTCTATTAGCCCTCAAGGTTCCAAATTTCTCAGTTATCTTCTTTCCAAGGGGTTTCTCCTGACTCTTGTTTAAAATAGGGCTAACATATTCCCCTGCAGTTGGTAGTCAGGTGATATGTTTGATTAGATTAGCAACTATATATATAGGCTTGTTCAACGACATGAACCCACCATGCACTTGTGACATAAGCATTTTTGCGCACATCTTGACTTGTGGGGTTCTACCAAAATGCGAAAATTCTAGAAAATTTAGAATTCCTCATTTCATCAACCCATTTAACCATTTTCTAAGTTCCAATTCAATCGGTGCATTAAGGTTTGGACTAGTCTTCCTTTCCATATATTTTCTATTGAATAGATCCAGAAACTTTTCTTCGTCAATGATGTCATGATCCACAAACTGAAATTTGTAGAGATGGCAGAGAAATCCTTCATCAACAAACGCCCTAGGCTAGAAAATTTTGTGCCAATAGATCTCTATCTTGAACATCTAGTTGGGAAATGGATACCATAGTAGGTTTCCTCATCGGAATATAGTATTGGGAAAAGTTCTATGGTTTTGATAACGATGCTCCTAGTGTTTGTGCCATTTCCTCTTGAAGATCTACTAAGGGATTTTTTGTCTTACATTGTCTTTTGGGTGCCATATATCTAGAGTCATCTTGAATTCTGCTCTTCAATTGTTAACTTTGTAATTGGTGTCCTTAGCAATTAATGATGATTGTATTCGAGACTTCGTTTACTTATATGAGAGGTTTTGGTAGTTGTCATAAATTATTTGCGATCTACATGGATTTTCCTTGATTTGGCCCATTCTTAAAAAAGAAACATTTTGATTTTTCTAAATCCTTCCCAAATTCAATGAACCATACCTCCTTCCAATTAATGAGTCTTAATTGGTCATTACTACGGTCACTAATTTATCAGTCATTAATGCTTTTCGTCTGTTGTTGTTCCCTCTTGTGCATAACCTCCTTTTTGCAACATATCAATTTGTCTATGGATTTTCCAATATTTGAGTAATGGGAGACTGGTCTTCAAATTTCTTCATTATTATCTCTTGTTCTTATACTGAGGATTTGATCTAATTTTCAGTTATTTTTTCATTTTCTGCGTATAGAGTTAAATGATTATATTTCTTTACTGACTTCTTTTTCGAAATCCTTTTACATTTTTCTTTTTCTTGACTTGCAAGGGTACTCCCTTTTTTGTATAGAACTAGCTGAGGTTCTTCATTCATTTTTTCACGTTTCATCCTCGAACATTTATTGTATTTCTTTGAATTCTTACAATTCTGAGCTTTATGTCCAAATTCGCCGCATTTGTAATAGACTACATTCATACTGAATTTTGTAGTGTGCCTAAAGGTATTACACTTCCAGCAATCAATGGTTCTAAGCGAGTACAGTCTCCTTAGTGCTGTAGTATTTTTGTACTCTATCCTTTGGTTGCTCTTTTGACTTTTAAGGCTATTTTTGTGATATTGACAATTAGCTTCATTCTCTTTCTTTAGAGGAGATGGTCCTTCTTTCTTACTTATTTCAACAGTGTATCCTAGATCAGATTTTGCAAATGATGCCCTTTGTTTGCAAAGAATCTCTTCCAATATCTTTGTGCTTCTATTGAACTTTTATTTTGTCCTTAGCTATGTTTGTAGTCTTTCAGTCTCTTGTTCCTTTTCTAGCATTTGAGTCTTCGCTGATAATATTTACATCCTTAACGATTTTCTCTTTCAGGGAGATGATCTCAATCTCTCTTACTTCACCATCTTCACATTTTACTTGAAGCTTTCTTTCCATATATTTCTTTGCTTCTTTTATTTGACTGTCCAAAGTTTCTTTAACTTCTTCCACTTTAATCCTTAAGTTGTTAGTTTTTTCCTTTTCTTTTTGGAGTTGAATCTGTTGCACACTGATCTCTTTACTAGCATATTCAAGTTTCTCTTGAGATTTCTGAAGTTGACCTTTTAGAAATATAATTTCTTCTTTTTATTTTACATTTCTTTCTTGTCTTTCCCACTGTAGGAATTTAACTTATTTGGGTAGATTCTGATTTTCTGTTGCTATTTTTTAGGTTATCCTCAGATGAAACAATTTTGAGTTCCTTAATTTGACAAGTTTCATCCATCTCCTATATTTGATTGGTGAAATATGTTGCCATTATCTTTGATTCTTCTTCTTTCTTTTCCAGGGTATCCATGTCTTTAGTCGCAATTATTTTAAATTCTTATATAGTTTTTCTTGGAGTGTGAATGACACATGTTACTTTTGATAGACAAATTTCCCATGTTGCCACTTTCAAGAGATCTAGGTGCCTTTTCTTGAGAAGAGGTTTCCTTTCCACCCATGTCTGCACATTGCTCTACCTTCTAGTGATTAAATTGATTTTGAAGGAACCCGCTCTGATACCTATTGTTGGAATTATTAATTCTATTGAGAGGGGGATGAATCAGTATAAAGTGTAGATTAGAAAATTTTTCACTTAACAAATTAAACTCAAAATGTCAAAACAACAAAGGACCCAATTGTGCAAAGAATATATAAAGTAACTTTACATAAAAAATGATTACATGGCTATTAGACACCAATCTCTAAAGGTAAGCACCAACACTCTCAGAAACCAATTTTATTAGGACACCAATCCCACATGCAAGCACCAACTTATTGATTACATGCACCAACCTGTAAGGACTTCAATATTTTGCGCAAGCACCAACTTGTTGACCTCATGCACCAACTTGAATGGATATCAATCATTTTGCACAAGCACCAACCTAAATGGAGACTGCAATATCCTCTTGTTGTTCTTCAATGCCAACTGAAAGGAAGCTCCAACTCCCCTTTCTATATTCTCCAACACCAACTGGAAGGAAGCTTTAACATCCAGTTCGTGCCCCTTCTTGACTCCTTGAAATAAAGATAAGTTATAACAAAATTACAACTTTTTCAATTTGGGACATACATATTCTTATATATGCGATCTCTGTCTTCTGATATATGCGTCTTATCTACTATCAACAATCTACAATCTCTGACTTCAACTTAAACCGCATCTCCTAGAATCCGTAATATCAACACTTTGCAACTTCTACGATCTATGTGATTTGCAATCTGCTACTTCTATGCAAATTCAACAATCTGCAAAATCTGTGACTATGAATTTTGCCTCAACAATCTGAAAAGATTTGCTTTGGATTAACACACAAATTGTTCTTACTTCAACTACATATTACTTTCCCAATCAGATTTAGATTTGGGAAATCATACTTGCGTGTAGATCATCCTCAACTTCTAATCCCCATAATATTTATCTTCGCACTTTTCATTTCTCCATTCTTACTTGGATGGATACACAAATGGAAAGGTCACCTCTTTTATTTATATGAGGGATGGATCACTTCATGGGTTAGATCAAAAGCTTTATTGCGTAAGGCCAAATAACACTAGTGACAACTTTAAAGGTTATTGCATAAGGCAGACTAACACTAGTGACAACTTTAAAGGCCAACATACATAAATTATACTTTTGTGGGTTAACACAATATTTTGACATCAATGACAACTTTATTCTTACATAAATGAATGAAAATCATTGTTAGCAAAGGTGAAGAAGAGGATGAACCATGGGTGTAATTGATGGTTATCTAGATGTGGAAGATGAATTCTTGTTAAATCAATGCTAAGGCAATCCTGATTTATTAGCACACTTTGGCCTATATCCCAAAAGGAACACTAGAGAAAATCAAGATAATGAGCTTCAAAGTTATATGGTGAAGAAATAGGGATAAAGAAGGCATGCCTATAGCAAAGTGGCAAGCTATAACAAATCCAAACAAACTAGGAAGATGGGTACTAAAAAATATCTATCATTTTGGGAAAGAATTAGCAACTAAATGTGTGTGGACATTGATACTTATATCAAAATGATGGAATCTAGAAATTAGATTCTTGTTCAAAAATATATTAATCGCAAGATAGTAGAAGGGTGGATAAGAATCTGAACCAAACATAATAACAATGCCTCTATCATTTATAAAGAAATGGTATAATGTTTCCCACTAATATGGAACTAGCTACTTTGGAGGGTTGGAAACATTATGAATTTTAGGATAGTGATGGTATCTAGGTGGGTAGTGGTGTTGATCTCAAGCTTTAAGAAGCTATGACAACCTCTGTTCCTAGAGAAGGCATTTATAGCATATCCCAAGTAGCTTCCCCATAGACCCAATCCATATGACATTAAGATTTGTAGAAGGCATGATAGTTACATTTAGAAGGGAAAGAGGAGGTGCAATGGGAAGCATATATAGAAAGATTAAAACAAAGTCATGTTTGGATTAAAGAAATAGAAGATGAACTTGTACATTCTAAGAACCTAGTGCTAAGGGTTTACACTATAACACTAGGATACAAACAATGTTTTCATTAGAAATACTAGAAGAACCTGAATGGTGGTGGAAGATGATATGGAAAATTAAATCCCCATTGAAGACTCAATTGTTTATGTGGTTCGAAATTACAAAAAAAAATTCTTATGTGGGGGGTACTTCAGAAAATGAATATATATAGGCCAAACATATGCAATCTATGTTAGGGAGAGGAAGAAAACATAGGCCATTTTCTAATATCATGCATATATACAAAGGAAGTTTGGGCTAAAATGGACTCTATGAATAACAAACAACTAGAAGGAGATACAATTGTTGATCCTTGCATCTCTTGGGAGGGAAGTATCAAGGATAAAGCTGAAATATTCAATTTTATGATGACTCTGTTGTGATCTTCATATGTGTGGTAGATGGTGTCTGTGTACTGCACAAATGTGCACCTGAGTGCATTTCTACACAACTTTGTCCTTCCTCCCTTTTGGACATCTGTATTAGCTGCTTCATGGCTGTAAATTATTCTTCAAGATTTATGAGAATTTATTCTTTCTTTATAGAAAGATATTCAACGTCTTCCTTTGTAACCACCTTCTCCATTGCCTCCTTAGTGATATTGCTAATTTCCCAGACAATTTTCTCCGTATAATATTTTGTTAGTGTTTGAGTGAGACTGGGTTTGGAGGAGTTTCTCTTTTTATTTGATGTCTCATTAAGTTGAACCCGTTCTAATTGTTTCTTAGTTTGCGCAGATGGTTGTGCATCATCAATGGGATTATCTCAACATTCAAGTTCCCTTCTATGTAGTTGGTGGTCTACTATATTGTTCCTCCTTTACAACCCATTCTTCATTTTTTATCGAGACTTGCCATGTAATATCCCAGTCGTTTATGATCTGTGTAAGGTATTCTTCAGAGAAAAGAACATGGTTGTTATCCATTGCTTGTGAGGGTCCCTTCTGGCCTGTACATAGGTGTAGTGCATACCTATCTTGAATTTGGAAACTTCCTTATATGCTTCAACTAACTGTGGTTGTATGCAGGGTGTCTTATCTAATAAAACCCTAATTTATTCATTGTACAAAAGAAATTAATGTTGTTATCTATCCGTTTGTACTTATTACTAGTGAACCGTATATGTGCATACCTTGCCGCCAAGAATGGATTTATGATTCTGTCAAAGGTTGCCTTCTGATTCCTTCCATCCTACTAGTGCAATACATATTAGTATCCAAGTATAGTGAAAAGGTGTACCTTTTTCTTGCACTTCAAAATGGTCTTCCATAAATTCATTTATCAGAACGTCGACCAGTTCATTTGTACTCATTGCACGCACTGTGCTGCAGTAGAAATGATTGCAACAAAGACTTGATCTTGACGAATATTTTAGAAGAGTTTGCATGCCAAAATATGAAGCACAAAATTTACAACTTTTTCATTTATGTGCGCCATTGATAACTCTCTATTAGCCCTCAATGTTCCAAATTTCTTAGTTATCTTCTTTCCAAGGGGTTTCTCCCGACTCTTGTTTAAAAGGGGGATAACATATTCTTTTGTGGTTGGTAGTCATGTGATCTGTTTGATTATATATATATATATATATATATATATAGGCTTTTTCAGCGACACAGACCCACCATGCACTCGTGACATAAGCATTTTTGCGCACATCTTGACTTGTGGGGTTCTACCAAAATGCAAAACTTCTAGAAAATTTAGAATTCCTCATTTCATTAACCCATTTAACCATTTTTGAAGTTCCAATACAATTGGAAAATGGATACCATAGTAGGTTTCCTCATCGGAATATAGTATTGGGAAAAGTTCTATGGTTTTGATAATGATGCTCCTAGTGTCTGTGCCATTTCTTCTTGCAGATCTACTAAGGGAATTTTTGTTATGCATTGTATTTTGGGTGCCATATATCTATTTCATCTTGAATTATGCTCTTAAATGGTTAACTCTGTAATTGGAGTCCTTAGCAATTACTGATGACTGTATTTGAGACTTCATTTACTTATATGAGAGGGTTTGGTATTTGTCATAAATGATTTTCGATCTACATGGATTTTCATTGATTTGGTCCATTCTAAAAAAAGAAACATCTTGATTTTTCTGAATCCTTCCCAAATTCAATTAACCACACCTCCTTCCAATTAATGAGGCCGAGTCTTAATTGGTCATTACTACGGTCACTACTTTATCAGTCATTAATGCTTTTCGTCTGTTGTTCCCTTTTGTGCATAAACTCCTTTTTGCAACAAATCAATTTGTATATGAATTTATTTCAATATTTGAGTAATGGGAGACTGGTCTTCAAAGTTCTTCATTATTATCTCTTGTTTTGATACTGAGGATTTGATCTAATTTTTAGTTATTTTTTTCATTTTCTCCACATAGAGTTAAATGATTATATTTCTTTATTGAATTCTTTTTTGAAATCCTTTTACATTTTTATTTTTCTTGACTTGCAAGGGTACTCCCTTTTTTGTATAGAACTGACGAAGTTTCTTCATTCATTTTTTCATGTTTCATCCTCCAACATTTATTGATCTCTTTGAATTCTTACAATTCTGAGCTTTATGTCCAAATACACCGCATTTGTAATAGACTACATTCTTACAGAATTTTGTAGTGTGCCTAAAGGTATTACACTTCCAACAATAAATGGTTCTAGGCGAGTAAAATATCCTTAGTGGCGTAGTATTTTTGTACTCTATCCTTTGGTTGCTCTTTTGACTTTTAAGGCTATTTTTGTGATATTGACAATTAGCTTCATTCTCTTTCTTTAGAGGAGATGGTCCTTCTTTCTTACTTATTTCAACAGAGTATCCTGGATCTAATTTGTCAGATGATGCCCTTTGTTTGCAAAGAACCCCTTCCAATATTTTTGTGATTCTATTGAACTTTTCTTTTCTCCTTAGCTATGTTTGTAGTCTTTCAGTCTCTTGTTCCTTTTCTAGTATTTGAGTCTTCTATTCACTGATAATATTTACATCCTCAAGGATTTTCTCTTTCAGGGAGATGATCTCAAGCTCTCTTACTTGACCATATTCATCTTTTACTTGAAGCTTTCTTGCCATATATTTCTTTGTTTCTTTTATTTGAATCTCCAAAGTTTCTTTAACTTCTTCCACTTTAATACTTAAGTTGTTAGTTTTTTCCTTTTCTTTATGGAGATCAATCTGTTGCAAACTGATCTCTTTACTAGCATATTCAAGTTTCTCTTGATATTTCTGAAGTTGACCTTTTAGAAATATAATTTCTTCTTTTGATTTTACATTTCTTTCTTGTCTTTCCCACTTTAGGAATTTAATTTCTTTGGATAGATTCTAATTTTCTGTTGCTAATTTTTTAAGTTAGCCTCTAATGTAACAATTTTGAGTTCCTTAGTTTGACTAGTTTCATCCATCTCCTATATTTGACTAATGAAATATGTTGCCATTCTCTTTGATTCTTCTTCTTTCTTTTCCAGGGTATCCATGACTTTAGTCGCAATTTTTTTGACTTCTTATATAGTTTTTCTTCGAGTGTGAATGACACATCTTGCTTTTGATAGACACATTTTTCGTGTTTTCACTTTCAAGAGATCTGGGTGCCTTTTCTTGAGAAGATCTTTCCTTTCCACCCATGTCTGCACAATGATCTACCTTCCAGTGATTAAACTGATTCTGAAGGAACTCTGATACCTATTGTTGGAATTCTTATTTATATTGAGAAGGGGGATGAATCAGTATAAAGCGCATATTAAACAATTTTTCACTTAACAAATTAAACTTCACATTAGAGGAAATTTCAACTCAAAATGGGCCTCCTAAGGAAAATAATAAAATAATAGTTAAAATAATAAAATAAAATTTATTAATTTTGGAGGAAGAAAAGAAAAAACTACTTTTTTTTGTTTATATTTTCGACATATCTCCCTTTGTTTTTACTCAAATTTCGATTGGGAGATCTCGTTGGATGCGGAATTAAATTTCGCATCCAACAAGTACCCACTTGGCATACTTTTGACGGAACCCTCTACCCCAAAAACAAGAAATACCTGAAAAACGTGATGATGACGTCATCATCATTTTAGGTATTTCTCATTTTTGGGGCAGCGAGGTCTGTCAAAAGTATGGCGAGTGGGTACTCTTTGGATGCATAATTTAATTATGCATCCAACGAGCTCTCCCGATCGCAATTTGAATAAAAACACAGGGAGATATGTCGAAAATACAAACAAAAAAGTAGTTTTTTTTGTGATACCTATCCCCAAATTTATATAAAAAATTGTTTAATACCTATACGGTATTTCAAATTTTAAGCAATTTCATTGGCTAACACATGATGACATGGAATTTGAATTTGGGTTAAAAGGCCCATTTTGAGTTGAAATTTCCTCTAATGAAAACTTTTTCTGTCAAAACAACAAAGGACACAATTGTGCAAAGAATCTATAAAGTAACTTTATATATATCTTTATATAAAAATTGATTACATGGATATGAGACACCAATCTCTAAATGTGAGCATCAACTCACTCACACAACAATTTGATTAGGACACCAATCCCACATGCAAGCACCAACTTACTGATTACATGCACCAACCTATAAGGACTTCAATATTTTGCGCAAACACCAACTTGCTGACCTCATGCACCAACCTGAATGGATATTAGTCATTTTGCGCAAGCACCAACTTGTTGTCTTGGCACCAACCTAAATGGAGACTGCAATCTCCTCTTGTATTTCTTCAATGCCAAATGAAAGGAAGCTCCAACTCCCCTTTCTATATTCTCCAACACCAACTGGAAGGAAGCTTCAACTTCTAGTTCGTGCCCCTTCTTGCCTCCCTGAAATAAAGATAAGTTATAACATAATTGCAACTTTTTCAATTTGGGACCTATGTCTTCAGATATATGCAATCTCTGTCTTCTAATATCTGCATCTTATGTTCTAACAACAATCTACAATATGTGACTTCAACTTAACTGCATCTCCTAGAATCCATAATATCAACACTTTGCAACTTCTACGAGGTATGTGATCTACAATCTGCAACTTCTATGCAACTTCAACAATCTGCAAGATCTACGATCTATGAATTTTGCATCAACCATCTGATAATCTTTGATCCAGATTAACACACAAATTGTTCTTACTTCAACTACATATTACTTTCCCAATAAGATTTAGATTTGGGAAATCATACTT
This sequence comes from Pseudotsuga menziesii, assembly GCA_001517045.1. Taxonomy (NCBI): domain Eukaryota; kingdom Viridiplantae; phylum Streptophyta; class Pinopsida; order Pinales; family Pinaceae; genus Pseudotsuga; species Pseudotsuga menziesii. Next base: position 202,360 of record LPNX010901631.1, on the reverse strand, counting down.
GCGGGTAGATCATCCTCAACTTCTAATCCCCGTAGTATTTATCTTTGCACTTTTCATATCTCCATTCTTACTTGGATGGATACACAAATGGAAAGGTCACCTCTTTTATTTATGTGAGTGATGAATCACTTCATGGGTTAGATCAAAAGCTTTATTGCGTAAGTCCGACTAATACTAGTGACAACTTTAAAGGTTATTGCATAAGGCCGAATAACACTAGTGACAATTTTAAAGGATGACATACATAAATTATACTTTGTGGGTTAACACAATATTTTGACATCAATGACAACTTTATTCTAACATAAATGATTGAAAATCACTGTTAGCAAAGGTGAAGAAGAGGATAAACCATTGGTGTAATTGATGGTTTTCTAGATGTGGAAGATGAGTTCTTATTAAATCAATGCTAAGGCAATCCTGATTTATTAGCACACTTTGGACTATATCCCAAAAGGAACACTAGAGAAAATCAAGATAATGAGCTTCAAAGTTATATGGTGAAGAAATAGGGAAAGGCATGCCTCTAGAAAAGTGGCAAGCTATAACAAAGCTAAACAAACTAGACAGATGGGTATTAAAAAATATCTATCATTTTGGGAAAGCATGAGCAACTAAATGTGTGTGGACATTGATACTGATATGAAAAAGATGGAATCTAGAAATTATATTCTTGTTCAAAAATATATTAATCCCAACATAGTACAAGGGTGGATAAGAATTCGAACCAAACATAATAACAATGCCTCTATCATTTAGAAAGCAATGGTATAATGTTTCCCACTAATATGGAACTAGCTACTTTGGAGGGTTAGAAACATTTTGAAAATTAGGATAGTGATGGTATCTAGGTGGGTAGTGGTGTTGATCTCAAGCTTTAAGAAGCTATGACAACCTCTGCTCCTAGAGAAGGCATTTATAACCTATCCCAAGTAGCTTCCCCATAGACCCAATCCATATGGCATTAATATTTGTAGAAGGCATGATAGTTACAGTTAGAAGGGCAAGAGGAGATGCAATGTGAAGCATATATAGAAAGATTAAAACAAAGTCATGTTTGGATTAAAGAAATAGAAGATGAACTTGTACATTCTAAGAACCTAGTGCTAAGGGTTTACACTAAAATACTAGGATACAAACAATGTATTCATTAGAAAGACTATAAGAACTTGAATGGTGGTGGACGATGATATGGAAAATTAAATCCCCATCGAAGACTCAATTGTTTATGTGGTTCGAAATTACAAAAAAAATTTCTTATGTGGGGGGTACTTCAGAAAATGAATATATATAGGCCAAACATATGCAATATATGTTAGGGAGAGGAAGAAAACATAGGCCATTTTGTAATATCGCGCATATATACAAAGGAAGTTTGGGATAAAATGGACTTTATGAATAACAGACAACTAGAAGGAGATACAATTGTTGAATACCTTAGGAAATGGATGCAAAATCCATAACTTAAAGGTTACAAAGGTGTCCCTTTAGTTGTTTCCTAGGGCCTTTGGCTGGCCAAGAATGTGAGAATTTTTTAGGATAGGCATATTCTCACCTCCCAAAGTGCCTATCAAGAAAAAAATATGTTTCAAGTTTCAGATCTGATTTATAATTGATGCCTCGAACATAGCTGGCCTAGACCCCTATTGATAAAGTTAGAGCTTGGGCATTAGAGGAAATTGGGATAAAAAAATGGGCCTTTCAATCCCAACTCAAATTCCATGTCATCATGTATTATCCAATCAAAATGATTTAAAATTCAAAGAGGTGCATATAATTTGGGGATAGGTAGAATTTTTTAATAATATACTTTTTCTACCCCTACCGAAGTTGCGGCAAATTATCTTGGTTATTAATAATGAACTTAATATACTAATCTATTTTAGGTAAAACACGAGTCACCACCCATATATAATATTTAACAATAATAATAATATTATACACTGTGAAAATCTTGGTTAAATAAATTTTACTAATATCATAACTAATAACTAACATATCTGGGGAGGAAGGTGCGGGAGGGGTCATGTTTGATCTTGAAGGAAAAACTGTGAAGACCTTTTCTTGGGGCCCCAAAACTAAGACAAACAACGAGGTGGAATGGTTGGCGCTCCTATATGGCCTAGAAAATATAGATTAGGGATCCATCTCAAATCTCCTCGTCTTTTGGGACTATCGTTAAGTCATCCTCAAGATGATCTTGTGCTATTTCGTAGGATCCATCAATTGCAAAAAACTCTACCACAAGATATCCCACCTAAACCTCCCTCCCTGCATCAACTATTATCATATCCTCATATCGAATAATGCTATCACCGAGAACTATCCTAACAAGGGGGCATCCCTACCTCATGTTTCATTGGTGTTTAATGACCAGGTCTCCCACAAATTCATTCCCTAACCTCCCCCCTCTTTCCATCACCCCTTCCCCCACGGGTCACTTCACCTCGTTCAGTGTGCCCCTCCTCGCCTGGATTGGTGACCTTTCAATCAACATGCGGTTTCCTCCCTCGATGCGCCTTAACTCCCTGTCCTTTCCCGTGGTGCGATTCATCTCCTCCTACACTTGTGAAATGTCTCCTTGTCTCCACTTGACTTTGCTTCCCCTCTCGCATTCACATTCGATATCCACTGTTGAAGGCTCTGAATTAATCCCTCCCGCAGACTTCATGACTATTTGATCAGTGTCCATCGTTGGAAGGTCTGATGTTAGCAACATTTCGCTCATCGATGGAGGACCAATTGTCAACTGTAAGTTGTTTTGTGGAGAAGGTCCTATTGCTAAACACCTTGCATTTTCTCATGATGCCCACTCTCTTGCTCCTTCATCATCAACCATGACCCTTACTTCACAGCATTCGACCTCGACGCTCTCTTCTCAGTTCACAATCCTTTCAATGGCCAACAGGGGCTCTGTCTCGGGGTACTCAACCCTCAAGGAAGGTTAGGAGGACCTCAAGATCCACATTCGCAGGCTCTCTGAATTTGTTGCAGTCAGCATCAAGGATAACAGGAAAATGACCTCTAATGTAAAACTCCTGGTTTCTTATGTGAGATTTTTGTCCTACCAGACCAGATTCCATGACTCCCGCATATATTACCACGATAGAGACCTCAAAGAGCTAATGGGCACAATAAATTTCATCAATGAAGACCACAGAAGCTCGTCCAGATGAATCAATGCAACCACTATCAAGACCACCCTGGTGGAGTAGCTCAACTAATAGAAGATTTCTCAGTCACCCAACATGTGGGGTTTCTAGGAAAACCAATTTAGACTCTTTAGCATTGCCTATGTTTTTTTGTATAATTTTGGATCAGCAGTTCATACGCATATACTCTTCTTCAGTAACAGTTCATAGTAGAAATTCTCATGTCGGCTATAGATGGATATCAAATCATGCATTAGTTTATGCTGATCTACTAATGTAGGAGCATCGACGTGGAGCCAACAATGTGACACATTGGTCACATACTGTGGAAGTTTTGGATTGCTGAGTCATGAGTTTGTTAGCCCTAAGACGTTAGTAGTAGGAAATCATGCCAATGATGATTCCCCGCGAGGATATAAGGCCGCGGTTAGTTTGTTAGGATGGTGACACTTCCATCATATTTAGGAGTCATTTGTTTTATGTTTCCAAGACCACTACATGGGGGAGTGGAGAAGATAGGTTAAATATGCTAGGTAGGAGTCAATTCGGGGTTCTCAATTAGGGGGGGGGTCCCAATTATGGAGAGTCTCGTCACTGGGAGTTGGTTCCCATTGTAAATATTTTGAGAATTTGAGAGGCGAAGCATTGTCTATGTGTTTTTTTTACTGATTAATGAAGAAGTAGCAGTGTCTTAAATGTTCAACATGTCTTTGAATGAATTTTTTTTGTTTGCGTGAGTTGAAGAGATACATATGTGTTTGAATCTTTGAATTAAGTAGTAGAAGTATGTGTGAATGTGTCTGATTGAACAACGTATGATGGATTGACCGATTTTCTGGTCAAACGCATAAAATGCACAATGTATTTGTACCTAATATTGTTGACATGGGATAAATGACTGAGATCTAAACTAGATCCAGATCTGCGACCAAGAGCGGGTTCATGGTGTGAAAGAGCATGACAGATAACAAGGGAACTCATCAATAAAGTTGAAATTTGATCGTTGCAAAGGAAAGGGAGATTGACGGTCTGGGTGACACCCTGGAGAGATCGACGGTTGAGGAGGAAAGCACTGGGTGAACTAGAACGGGGGATGGAAAGGTCCATGTGCATGAAATCCCATTCAAATCCACCTTAGAAATTTTGGCATCCACTGTTGATTTAGATCAGATGACAGTGGAACATTCCATTGATTGAACAAGTAGAGGGGTTAACAACCCAACCGTGTGCGAAATTCTGTTCCAATCCACCACTGAAATTTTGGCGTCCACCATCGATTCAGATTGGATGGCTATGGAACATTCCACTGATTGAACAAGTGGAGGGGTTAATGACCTAACCGGGTGCGGAATTTGTATGAAATCGACTTTACTAGAATCTTGGAGTCCGCCCTTGTGGCCTTTGGAGGATCCTTTTGGCCGGGTCGGAAGCAGTTAGTAGTGTCGCCAACTTTGGGGCCTGCTAAGTCAGGTAATATACTATATAGAGACTTCCACGAGGGAACCGACCACCAATTTTGGTATCAGAGCAAAGGTTGAGCTTGTGAAGAAGATGGATGCACGCATACGTAGAAGAGGTCATGATAGAGGTCGACCAACATCGAACATGGAGATTATGGAAGACATGAGAGAGTTGTGAGCATGTATGGAGGCCATGGAGACTGATAGATGAAGAGATACAGAAGATGGAGACATGAGTGAGCCAGAAGATGAATAGCCACGAGAAGAAGCGACACCCATGCAAGAAACGCCTGAGCTGAGGTATTTCAGGTCAATTCTAGGAGCAACTTCAATGCTGAAACCTGAGTAGTCTAACTACGAGGGAATTCTTGTTGCAGAGCACCTCATTGACTAGATAAGTGAGCTAGATAAGTACTTTGAGTACGAGGAGATTGAAGAAGACAAGAAGGTTAGACTGGCAGTGACAAAGCTGAAAGGACATGCATCCTTATGGTGGGACAGTGTGCAAGTAGAAAGAAGAAGGAAGAGTAAGCCATTGATTAAAAGATGGGATAGGATGGTCGCTAAAATGAGGGCTAAGTTCTTGCCCAAAGATTATCAGCTAACCACATAATCTGAGATAGATATTGTTGACTGTCAGAGAGTATACTAAGGAGTTTTACAAAGTGAATTTGAGAGATGGTTATGTAGAGGAATCAACAGAGAAAACTGTTGGTATGTTAATGCCTTAAGGATGGAGATCCAAGAAGAGATCCGTATGATAGCACCTAGGACAATGGAGGAGGCATATCGGTGTGCCTTGAGAGCAGAAGAGAAGCTAGTGAGGAAGAAAAACTTCAAAAGAGGTAGGAGTTTAGATAAAGGTATAATACAAGCAGCAGGAAGAGGAATATTTGTATCCTAGAGAAGCAAGTCCAAAAACTCTAACCAACATGAGCAGCATGGTAGAGGAAGTGACTCAAGAGGAAGAAGACCTTACCAAGGCGGTAGAGGTAGAGGAAGAGGCAGATAGGCTGTCTATAGGTGCTACAAATGCAACTAGTTGGGGCATAGAAAATTTGGATGTCTAGAGAAAGAAGACATATGGAAAAGAGGAGCCTATGTAGCTCAGAAAGAGCAGCAGCAAGAATAGTCGAGAAAAACTGAGAACTTTCCAGGGAGGAGTGAGGATTTGATGATGGACAAAGTTTCATTGAATCCTGAGAAGGAGCAAGCAGATTCTGATCAGAGGAAAGATTTATTCGGGACCATGTGTAAGGTCCAAGGGAAATGCAGTAAGATGGTGACTGACAGTGGGAGTACTGACAATATCATTTCCACAGAGATGGTGGAGAAGCCGAGTCTGAATAAGGTAAGACATCTGGTTCCATACAAATTATCTTGGTTGCACAAAGGATATCAAATCTTGGTAAGTGAGCAATGTGAGGTTGATTTCCAAATAGGTGCATATAAAGATCAGATTCTATGTGATGTTATGCCTATGGACGTTTGTCATATACTGTTAGGGAGACAATGGCAATTTGCTAAGAGTGCAGTACATGATGGTAGAAGGAATTGTCATAGATTTGTAGAGAATGGGATCAAACACGTGTATATGCCTTTGCAAGAAGGTAGTACATTAGGACAACAGGCACCTAAAGTCTTACCATTGTCAAGAAAAGAATATTTGCAACAGATTTATGAGGAAGAGATGAACTATGTTGTGGTATGCAAACCAAGAGTGGTGACGATGAAGACCAATATTATAGACCTACCTGAGGAGATTCGGGAGATTCTCAGTGAGTTTAGTGACATTGTGGTAGATGATGTTCCCATCGAGTTACCACCAAAGAGGGTTACGTCATCATATTGATTTTATTCCAGGAGCAATTTTACCAAATAAGGCAGCATACAAGATGACACCACAAGAGAATGAGGAAGTTAGGAGGAAGCTCCAAGGATTGTTGGACAAAGGATTGGTTCAAAAGAGTTTGAGTCCATGCGCAATACCAACAGTACTTAATACAAAGAAGGATGGCGAGTGAAGGATGTGTATTGACTCCAGGGTAATTAACAATATTACCATCAGATATAAATTTCCATTACTAAGGATGGATGACATGATGGATTTCCTGAGTGGGGAAACATGCTTTCCAAAACTGGATTTGAAGAGTGGATACCATCAGATCAGAATCAGAGAAGGAGATGAGTGGAAGTCAACCTTTAAGACAAATGATGGGTTGTATGAGTGGTTTTTCATGCCATTTGGACTGTCCAACGCGCCAAGCACTTTCATGAGATTGATGGATGAAGTCTTGAGGGATTTCATAGGTAAATTTGTGATAGTTTACCTAGATGACATTCTACTTTTCATTAAGATATAAGAAAAACACCTAAAACATATGAGATGCATCTTAGAGACACTGCAACAGGAGAAGTTGCTAGTGAATGTGAAGAAGTGTACATTTTTGAAATCAGAATTGGTTACTTAGGCTTTGTTATCTGAAGAGATGGTTTGAAAATGGATCCAAAAAAGGTGCAAGCAATCATTGATTGGCCTTCACCCAGGAACATATTTGAGGTAAGAAGTTTTCATGGTTTGGCAAGTTTCTATAGGAAATTTATAAATAATTTCAGTGGTATATGCTCACCTATTATTGAGACAATAAAGAAGGACAAAAAACCATTTCAATGGACAATAGAAGCAGAAAATAGGTTTTAGTTCTTAAAGAAGAAGATCATTGAACAACCAGTACTGAAGTTTCCAGACTTGAAGCAACCTTTCCAAGTGAAGTGTGATGTTAGTGGAACAGAAATGGGAGATGTACTTAGTCAGGAAGACAGGCCTATAGTGTATTTTAGTGAGAAGCTGAATGATTCGAAGCAAAAATACTCATCTTATGACAAGAAATTTTACGCTATTGTGCAAACAATGAAGCATTGGAGGCATTATCTGATGCCTAGAGAGTTTGTATTGTTTTCTGATAACCATGCATTACAACGCATCATGCATCAACCTAAGTTGAACCTGAAACATGTTAAGTAGGTTGAGTTCTTGCAGAGCTTCACTTTTGTGTTGAAGCACATAAGTGGACAATCGAATCGAGTAGTTGATTCCTTGAGCAGGAGACTATTGATAGCGCAAGAGAATCAGATCTAAGTCTTAGGGTTTGAGCACTTAAGAGAATTGTATGAGACTGATGTTGATTTTCAGGAGGCTTACAGGGCTTGTAGGAATCATGTGGAGATAGACAGAGAGCCATGGATGGAATACATGTTACAATATGATTTTATTTTCAAGAACAATAAACTCTGTATACCTAAGTGTTCCATGAGGGAGAATTTGATACAGGAGAAACACAATGGAGGTATGGCAGGTCACTTTGGAAGTGATAAAACCTTTGGACAGCTGAGCCATTTCTATTTTTGGCCAAAGATGAGGTCTGAAGTCGAGAAGTTTGTGAGTAGGTGTAGAGTATGTCAGCATGATAAGGGAAGAAGCTAGAATACAGGCTTATACACACCTTTTCCTATCCCAACTAGGCCTTGGGATTCTATGAGTATGGATTTCATTCCGGGTTTGCCAAAAACTCAGAAGGGACATGATTCTATTTTTGTGGTTGTTGATAGATTTACTAAGATGGCACATTTCATTCCATTCTACAAGACTAGTGATGCCACACACGTTGCTAACTTGTTTTTTTATGAAGTTGTGAAACTACATGGTTTACCCAGGAGCATTATATCAGACAGAGATGTGAAATTCATAGGTCATTTTTTGAGGGCATTGTGGAAAAGTTGGGTACTAAGTTGAACTTCGGTTCAACTTATCATCCACAGTCTGATGGCTAGACTGAGGTATTTAATAGGAGTATGGGGAACATGTTGAGAATTCTAATTGGGGAGAATCCAAAGCAGTGGGATAAGGTGCTAGCTGAAGCTGAGTTTGCGTATAATGATTCACCAAATAGAAGTACAAGGACGAGTCCATTTCAAATTCTGTATGGAATGCATCCAAGAGGAGTGTGTGAGATTCGTAACTTAGGTCAATTGGAGAAGAGGAGTGCTGATGGAAAAGAGTTTGCAACAAGAATCAGTGAGCTACAGGAGAAATTCAAGGCAAGGTTATAGTAGAGTAACACCAGGTACAGGGCAAGAGAATATTCAAGGAGAAGGGAGAAGGACTATGAGGTAGGAGATTGGGTATTAGCACATCTGAGGAAAGAGAGATTTCCAAAGGGGGGGTATAATAAGTTGAAGATGGAAAATATTGGACCCTATAGGATACTCAAAAAGTTTTCAACAAATGCCTATGAACTAGAAATGCCAACAGGGGTTGGTATATCACCCATTTTCAATGTTGCAGACCTGTATACTTATGTAGCAGGAGACACATGACAAATTGCAAAGGATGAAGACCCTACTGAAGACCTTCAGTGGCTGAAGAAGGTACCTATGGCCCAACCATCAGAAGCTGAGTCAATCTTGGATACTAGAGTGGAAAAGCATACCAGACAGAGGGATTACTTGGAGTACTTGGTCAAATGGAAGGGACATCTTGTAGAGGACTCTACATTAATGGATGCTAAAGAATTGGAAACAAAGGGTTACTCAGTAGTTGATATACTGAACATGGGTTCAAAATTTTTAACCTTGGGAGTCTGATGCAGGAGCATCAATGTGGAGCCAACAATGTGACACGCTGATCACATGATGTGGCAGTTTTGGATTGTTGAGTCATGAGTTTGTTATCCCTAAGCCGTTAGTAGTAGGAAATCGTGCCAATGATGAATACCTATGAGAAGATCAGGCCGCAGTTAGTTTTTTAGGATGGTGACACTTACATCATGTTTAGGAGTCATTTGTTTTCTATTTCCAGGACCACTCTGTGGGGGAGTGGGGTAGATAGGTTCAATATGTCAGGTAGGAGTCAAGTCAGGGTTCTCAATTTGGGGGGGCTTCTCAATTCTGGAGAGTCTCATCACTAGGAGTTGGTTCCCATTGTAAATATTTTGAAAACTTAGAGCCGAAGCATTGTCTATGTGTTTTTTTTACTGATTAATGAAGAAGCATCGGTGTGTTAAATGTTCAACTGTGTTTGAATGAAATTGTTGTGTTTGCGTGAGCTGAAGAGCTACATATGTGTTTGAATCTTTGAATTAAGTAGTAGAAGTATGTGTGAATGTGTCCAACTGAACAACGCATGATGGATTGAACAATTCTCTGGTCAATCGCATAAAATGCACAGTGTATTTGTAGTTAATCTTGTTGACAGGGGATAGACGGCTGAGAACTAAACTAGATCGCGATCCATGACCAGGAGCGATTTCACGATGTGAAAGCGCGCGGTGGATAGAGAGGGAACTCATCAGTGAAGTTTAAAGTTGATTGTTGCAAAGGCAAGGGAGATCAATGGTTTGGGTGACACCCTTAAGAGATCAACGGTCGAGGAGGAAAGCACTGGGTGAACTAGAGCGCAAGAAGGAAAGGTCCATGTATGCGAAATCCCATTCAAAACCACCTCAGAAATTTTGGCGTCCATCTTTGATTCAGATCAGACGACTGTGGAACATTCCGTTGATTGAAAAAGCGGAGGGGTTAATGAATCAACCGTGCGCGGAATTCCATTCCAATCCGCCACAAAAATTTTGGTGCCCACCGTCGATTCAGATCAGGCAGCTGTGGAATATTCCACTGATTGAACAAGCGGAGGGGTTAACGACCTAATTGGACACTGAATTTGTATGAAATCGACTTTATTGTTAGCTTGGAGTCCGCCCTTGTGGCGTTTGGAGGATCCTTTTGGCCGGGTCGGAAGCAGTTAGTAGCGTCACTAACTTTGGAGCCTGCTAAGTCGGGTAATAGACTATCTAGAGACTGGTCATGGGGGAACCGACCACCATCTACTCTCTCAATTTACTTTTATCAGTTTCTTTTTTCTATGTTATGGATGTTTGTGCACAACCCTTTTTAATATATAAATATTTTACTATTTTTGTTTAAAAAAACTAATAACTAACATATAATAAATATAAATTAGTAACTAATATACCCATCTGTAAAAAGTTGAGCCCAATAATTTATAACTAATATATAATAATATTATATTATAATTAATATTTTAGAATAACCATCTAAAGTTAGGTCCAATAACTTTGAACTCATATATAATAAATAATTAGTATATAATAGTAACTAATATCATAAATAATATACCCATCCATATTTTAAGTAATACATGACCTATATCTAATATATAATGGTAATAGTAATTAATATTATAACTAATATTTAATAATAATATCATAATATAATTAATATTTTATAATATCTCTAGAAAGTACTTTTAACTAATATCATAACTAATATTGATATATAGTTAATGAATAATAGTAGCTAATATTATAAGTAATATATAATAACAATTAATATTAAAACTAATATCTAATAATATTATATTATAATAATGCTATATACCGTGAAAAGTTGGGTCCAATAACCTTTAATAACTTTTAATATGATACACTGCATTTAATTTTCTTTCTTTATTTTGGGAGAAAACTTCATAAATTAATTTTAATATAAAATATAAATCTAAGGTAGCTTTGATAAAAGTTAAAAAACCTTGGGTAGCTTGGATAAAAGTGAAATAGTATAAAAATTTGCCACGGTAAGAACATTTAACTTATGATAAACTATTCCAATGTAATATCCACGGTAGTTTATAGATCATTAGTCATGAAGCCCAAAGGATAAAGAGCTCAAAGGGGAGATATGGAGAATACATAGATGGCAAGAACCATATTCAACATCACCTAGAAATTGATGAGAATATAGAAGAGAATCTAGAGCTTCCCTTTACACTTGAAAGAGAGGGACCCCCCTCTCATGAGTAACCTAGATATGCCCTTCAACAAAGAGAACCTACAATATCTCTCCCAAAAGGGGAATAGAGTGGGGATTAGGGAAGGTTGGGAATGGATATGTTCAACCATCCACTATAGGTAGGAGATTCAATATATTAATTGCAGAAAACAAATCTAGGAAGGGAATCTAGCAGGTAAGGCAAAATACACTAGATAGGGATTTCAGAACAAACCGACACATGACAAGGTTGGGTTGTGATAATCATGTCCTTCAATATTAAGGTAGGTATTCCTACAAAAATATCATTCCTCAAAAGACTATTGGATCTCAACAAGCTTAGAATAATCCTTATTCAGGAAACCATGGGAGAGGGGACTAAGATTTAGGGAGAGATGACATTTTTTATGATGGATTGGGATTTTATTTATATTGACTTGGAAGACATATCAATGGGGCTTGTAACTAGGTGGAAATAATTCATTTTTTTTAATTAGGTAGTGGAGCATTGATCTACTCATTGAACAGGGGGGGATATTATCATGTCGTTAATATTTATAAACCCTATGAGAAAAGGGGTGAATATTGGGAGACATTGAGATCTCAAGAGCAATTCAAGGAAAATAATATAATATTTGGAGAGGGGACCTAAAATTTACAATCGATAGAGGCGGGATTTTGGGCATTTCTACTATAATAGACCCTCTAGTTAACTTTTGAGCAAAATGACAGAGTTTTAATTGGTATATTTGGATCCCATTAGGCTCACCCCAACTTGGAGGAATTATAGGATTGGTGAAAAGGGGGTGTTCAAGATGCCTGATAGATTTTTTTTCTCCTCAATTTCTTATAATTGACCAAGCCATAATTAGAATATCGGTGGAATTAGGTGCAGAATCAAACCATCATCCAATACTCCTTCCAATATAAAGGGAGACTAGCAAGTACTCAATCCCTTTCAAATTCAACTCTAGTTGGTTGTAGGAAGAGGACTTCATTAATCAAGTCAAATATGCGTGGAAGAATTATATTCATGTGTAATAAAATCAACATTCATTAAATTTTCCTTTAGCATTGAGGAGGTGAAAAATGTTGTATCATCATAGGCCTATGGAAAGAGAACTAAAGGTGACCAACACCTAATTGAAATAGAGACCAATATGGAAAATATTTGCAAAGAGGATCATGTAGGTTGCACAAGTGAAGAAACAAATGCAAAACTAAAATCTTTAGAAAAAAAGAAGAGGATACTTTTGTTAAATAAAGAAGCAACATCATGGCTAAAGTGCACAGCAATATGGTTAGTACAAGGAGACAAGAAAATTATTTTTTTTGTAATTTTGCTAATCATAGGAAGAATATCAACACCATAGTGGAGATGGCGAGAGAATATGGAACACTATCTACCTCATTCAAATATATGTAGAGTTAGGAGTGGTCCATTTTGAAGGAATTTACAAAGAGGGGAAAATAATGAATACAACATATGTAGCAAAAATGACCTCATATTTCCCTAGGTTTGTGGGAGAGGGAGATAATGAGACACTAATGGAACCAATCTCAAATAAATAATTATGATTATTTTCAAAAGGACAAGATCCTTGGGCCTAATGGTTGGATGATATACTTCTTCCTAGGATTTTATGACCTTGAAGAAGGCTTGATGAGAGTAATTGAAAAATCCATATCCATGGAGAAGGTATTGGGAGTCTTCAACTCAAATTTTTTGGCTCTAATTCCAAAGAAATACAAACATGGACCTTTGATGAACATAGTCCCATATCATTGTGCAATTGCATCTACAAAATCTTAGAACAATCCAAGAAGGAATGCATGATGTAATATGAACAATCCAAGAAGGAATCTATTCTACCAAAACAAAGCAATTACTAGCAATGGTGGTGAAGTTGGATCTTTCTAAGGCATGCGACATAGAGAAATGACTCTATTTAAGATTAATGATCATTCATGCTAGTTTTAGTGGGATCCCAGACAATCAGATTATGAAATGTCTATCCTCAATATCTTTTCAAATTCTAATCAATGGTTCAACCTATCCCTTTTTCAAAGCTTCTAGAGGCCTTAGGAAGTCTACCGATTGTCTCCTATGCTCTTTCTAATCATAGTTTAGGCCTTGGTAGAGCTATAATTGAGGCAAAAAGAACTAGTATATTCAAAGGTATAAAAATTGGAAGAGCTCTAAACTTGGCAATTATACTTTTTGTTGATGATGTTTTTTGGTGATGGGACTATGCTAACAATTTGGTGGAAATTCTAGATCTATATTGTTTAACTACATGAATAATTGTGAACATGCAAAATTCATCCAAATGATTTTATAGTCTAGAGGAGAATTAGATTGGAAACATCCTACAACTCTTTCCATACAATTGTACATACNGGGAGTGAATCAGTATAAAGCACAAATTAAACAATTTTTCACTTAACATATTAAATTTCAAGAACTTTTTTTTGTCAAAACAACAAAGGACACAATTGCGCAAAGAATCTGTAAAGTAACTTTGTATATATCTATATATAAAAATTGATTACATGGATATGAGATACCAATCTCCAAATGTGTGCACCAACTCACTCAAACACCAATATGATTGGGACACCAACCTCACTTGCATGAACCTAATTCCTTATTATAGGAACCAACCTGTAAGGACTTCAATCTTTTACGCAAGAACCAACTTATTGATCTCAGGCACCGAACTAAATGGATATCGGTCCTTTTGTGCAAGAACCAACTTGCATTGTTTAGGAACCAATCTAAATGGAGACTACAATTTCCTCTTATTGTTCTTCAACATGAACTGAAGGGAATCTCCAACTCCCTTTTATGTATTCTCTAGCACCAACTAGAAGGAAGCTTCAACTTCTTATCCTTGCTCCTTCTTGCCTCCATGAAATAAAGATAAGTTATAACATAATCACGACATTTGTGATCTGTGATATGCATCTTCTGATATTTGCAATATGTGTCTTATGCACTATCAACAATCTGCAATATGTGACTTAATGGAATCTGCAATATCAACACTTTGCAACTTCTGCGATCTACGGTCTGTGTCTTCTATGCAACTTCAACAATTCACAAGATCTTCGATTTGTGACTTTTTCCTCAACAATCTGAAAAGATTTGCTTTGTATTGACACACAAACTATTCTTACTTCAACTACATATTACTTGCACAATCAGATCTGCACATCTGTTGCACATTTAGATTTGTGCAATCATACTTGCGTGCAGATCATCCTCAATTGCTAATCACTAGAATATTTATCGTCACACTTTTAAGATTTCCATTTTTACTTGGATGGAAAAATAAATGGAAAGGTTACTTATTTTATTTATATGAGTGATGAATCACTTCACGGGTTAGATAAAACAATCGTTATCGTGCAAGGACGATTAACACTAGTGACAACTTTAAAGGTTATTGCACAAGTCCGAGTAATACTAGTGACAACTTTAAAGGAAAACAAGCATAAATGATAGTTTTTTGGGTTGACACAATATTTTGACACCAATGAAAACTTTATTTTAACAATCACTCCCTTTGTCATTTATGTCAACCAAAACTAAGCTCCCCTTGAACATCATTTCCTTAACATAAATCTATACTCCCCTTCTACGTACTCCTCGTGTCATTCAGTTTGCAATTCTCTCTCCCTTTGACATCAATGGCAAGGGGATGTATTTGTGAAAAAACTTCTCCCATTGTCTTTATGCTGAGTAGTATCATGTATGAAGGAGTAATATTTTCTATTAGCATTTCTAGTCGGATTGTTGCTGTGAACTTCTACAGGTTTTCCTTTGCAGCTGCAATCTTCTGCTTCATTTCACCTTCTTTGACTAAAATTCCTATTTCCCCTTGCTTGATAGAAAATGACTTAAAAGTTTCTAAACATTCATTAACTGCTTCCTTCACTTCCCCTTGTAAATGCAGAAATAGTTCTATGATGTGAATGGATTCTTCTTGTAGTGGCTCGACAGCTAGTAGGCTAGTTAAGCTATCAAGTATGTTTTGTTCTAATCCTTGTGCAACCTATAGCCTTTGACATGCTTCCTTCAACTACTCGTTGATGACCAACTTTCCTCACAACTGCACACTTTCTTCATGTATCTATGCACATTTTAATTCCAAGGTATTGATAGGGCCTACTACAATATTCTTTCTTTCTAATCTCTTTTCACGTTCTGCTTTGACCTTTGGAGGTTTCCCTGGTTGTTGTCTTACTGAAAGTTCCTCGCTAAGATTCACCATCTTCTCTTCTAGTGGAGAAATCTATTTTATTTGGAATTATGGGAGGCCACTACATATTTCTTATCCATCCTTTTAGAGGTTTGATCTCTTTTGTTGTATCTCTTCTACTTCCCTTCTTAGCTTGTCACTTTCTGCAACTGTTTCTTCTGATTTCTTCTCTAAATCCGAGGTATTTTGCATAGTCTTTTCTTTCTCCATTTCAATATTTTGACATTCATCCTGTAGTGTCTCCTTTTCTTCAAGGATTTTGTACCAATATGTTGCGATTGATTCATGTCACCACCTTATTTATTGTGCAATTGACGTATGCAATATATGTGGCTCGTCCATGGGTGGTTCTGACATAATTATTTCTACATCACTTGTTGATCCTTGCATCTATTGGGAGGGAAGTATCAAGGCTACATCTGAAATCTTCAATTTTATGATGAATCTATTGTGATCTTCATATGTGTGGTAGATGGTGTCTGTGTACTGCACAAATGTGCACCTAAGTGTGTTTCTACACTACTTTGTCCTTCCTCCCTTTTGGACATCTGTATTAACTGCTTCATGGCTGTAAATTCTTCTTCAATATTTATGATAATTTCTTCTTGATTTATAGAGAGATATTCAACATTTTCCTTTGTAACCACCTTCTCCATTGCCTCCTTAGTGATATTTCTAATTTCCCAGACAATTTTCTCCATATCATATTTTGTTAATGTCTGAGTGACACCAGGTTTGGAGGAATTTCTCTTTTTATTTGATGCCTCATCAAGTTGAACCCTTTCTAATTGTTTCTTAGTTTGAGCAGATGGTTGTGCATCATCAATGGGATTATCTCCACATTCAGTTCCCTTCTCTATAGTTGGAGGTATACTAGATTGTTCCTCCTTTACAACCTATTCTTCCTTTTTTATTAGGACTCTCCATGCCAGATCCTAGTCGTTTATGATCTGTGTAAGGTCTTCTTCAGAGAAAACAACATGGTTGTTATCCATTGCTTGTGGGGGTCCCTTCTAGCATGTACATAGGTGTGGTGCATAACTATCTTGAATTTGGAAACTTCCTTATATGCTTCAACTAACTGCGGCTGTATGCACAGTGTATTATCTATCTATCTGTTTGCGCTTATTACTAGTAAACCATAGACTTGCATACCTTGCTGCCAAGAATGGATTTTTGTTTCTGTGAAAGGTTTCCTTCTGATTCCTTCCACCCTAATAGTGCAATACATATTAGTATCCAAGTATAGTGAAAAGGTGTACCTTTTTCTTGCGCTTCAAAATAGTCTTCCATAAATTCATTTATCAGAATGTCGGCCAGTTCATTTGTACTCATTCCACGTGTTGTGTTGTAGTAAAAATGATTGCAACAGAGACTTGATCTTGACGGCTCTTTCAAAAGAGTTTGCATGCCAAAATTTGAACCACAAACCTTACAACTTTTTCATTTATGTGTGCCACTAATAACTCTCTATTAGCCCTCAGGCTTCCAAATTTCGCAGTTATCTTCTTTCCAAGGGGTTTCTCCTGATTCTTGTTTAAAAGAGGGCTAATATATTCTCCTGTGGTTGGTAGTCATGTGATTTGTTCGATTAGATTATAATATATATATATATATATATAGGCTTGTTCAGTGACACAAACCCACCATGCACTCGTGACATAAGAATTTTTGTGCACATCTTGACTTGTGGGGTTGTAACACCCCGTTTTGACCCTGTTTGCATTAAATGTATATGATGTATATATATTGTAATGGATCATGGTGTGGAGCTATAGGAAAATGTCCCACCATTGATTGTCGTATTGTGTTTCGGTGATGTCGATGGCGTTTTGTGCTAACCATGAACATTATAATGTTGGACACCATGTACATATGTAAAATTAATTAAAAGACCCACAACCAGCTATATCTATGCAACACAAATGAAAAGGGCATGATTTCCTAAGGTTAAGTGGGGGGGGGATGTCCAACCCTTGGGAGCCATTGGGGAACAACCAAGTGTCAATTGATAAACCCATCTAGATGTCAAACATCTTAGTTTTCTTACTCACCCTTTTTCCTTTGTCTCATCCACGAACTGTTTTAATTTTGCAGGAGTTGGTTGGGTAGTTATTACCCATGGGGGAACGTGTGCATTGGCAGTCATGTGGTTGGCAGGACTGTCGGTCCTTTGACCACATGCATAATCCACCCAGGGAGGTTTCTCTACACTCATGGAGGGCATTGGTTTTCCTCTTGCGTAGGCAGGAATTCACGTTTTTCCTACACGACCGGTTCAATCCCATTCTCCTGATTTTTCTATGTGTAATTCCCTTCACGATTGTGGGTTTGAGTATGTAAATCCCTTCATGACCGGTTGTATTCTTCTATCCTCACGTAGCTGACAGATCGCTGCTAGTTTCCCCACAAATTTTGGGTTGCTATGGATTTTTGTTGAGTCGTTTTGGCCATGATAGGGCCAAGAACGACTCTAGAGTCGAATTGCTCAGTCTGAGCTGCGTATTACCCAATTGTCGTTCTAGTTTTTCTCAGTGGCATTTCCTTTCAATCCCAGAGCTGTTGTTTCACTGTGTGGGCATAGTGATTGGTATTTGGACTATTTGGGAGTGGAAATGGAGCCTAAGTGTGCTTAATAAACCTAGTGTGAACAAGAGCCTCACAGACAGAGCTAGATGGCTGGATTTCTTCTCTACACCCCCTGAATAGCACTGGAAGGGAAGTCATGGCATGAGGGACTGCACAACAGAGCACAGGATTATTCCTTGTGTTGGGTGTGTGTGGATGTCTTAGAATTTAGGCTAGCTCTGGTGCATGTGTCCTTAGCTCTTCAGTGAGCCCACTAGCTTAGCAACCAATGTTTCCAGCTCCTCATATCCTGATAAACCCAACTTTGTTGGCTTGGCTATGTATTGTCGTGTAACTTTGGCCTGATAAACCCAAGTGTATTGGATTGGTTGAGTTGTGTATCCTTAGGTACATGTGAGCTTGTTAGTTTCCCCTTACTCCTTGTGGAATCATGCCAAGCTCGGGGGTGGCAGTGCTGCTGAGAGATTGATGAGCACAGTGGCCTATGGTTGGGTGGAATGTTGCAGCGACGTAGCTGGTTGCGGGACAAACTTCATATAATATAAGTATCTCTTGTTTATCTTGTCTTTTTTATCTCTGCATCTGTATATGAGATTATGATTTAATATGAACATGTTAAAATGTTGTGAATGAATGAAATTGCTTCCACTGTTTGATGACAATTTATGCATATTTGTATGTTTCATTTCCAATGCATTTTATTTCTTGTGTTCATGGGGCTTAGTTTGCTTGGGTTAGTATGTTTAGTCGCATCCTCTCCACCGAGTCGAGGGACGAGGACGTGACAGCTTGGTATTAGATCCCTCATGTTGCAGCAGTGGTCTTCTATGGGCCAGAAGATCAACTAACAGAGGATGGGTAACCTTTGTTGAGCACAAGCCAGCAAAGAAAATATTTCAAAAATTTTCAAAAATTTTCAAAATTTTCTTAAGTGTTAAAATTTTCCCCTCTGCATGGTGGCTGAGAAACCTAGAGCAGAGCCGCTACATCGGCTGCATCATCCAAAGGGAACTGATATGGTGACAGCATTCCCTTTTTCTTTTCCGCTACGATGGCTGAAAGTTGCGAATTGACCTGCAACGGCGACCAAACTCTTCCAAAGAGAGAGTCGCGACGGGCGAAGTCAAAGAAAGGGAGCCGCAACACCGGTTGGGTCCCAAGAATGTAGACGCATTGGCATCTATAAGATGAGAAGTATTCCAGTGTGGCGACCATGAAAGAAAGAAATAAGGAAAGTTTGAAGTTTTACCACCGTTGCAGATGCAACTTAAACTTCGAGCCGGTACGTTGCGGATGGAAAAGGAAGTTTGACCCGCAACTACGGCGGGCGCAACCAGAAGAAGGAGCCGGAACGTTGCGGCTGGGAAACAAAGAAGCAACTGCAACGATGGAAATAAAATGGAGATTGAGTCACTACAGTGGAGATAAGAAAAATAAATACCAAGTTGCGACGCGACGAATGAAAAGAAAACAGTAGAGCCGCAACTGCGGCTGAGAAAGAAAGAATAAGTCACTACGGCGGCAACGATGGTGGCAAGAAAAGGTGAATTCGGAGCCACAAAGGGGCGGATGGAAACTAAAAACCAATCCGCTATGGCGGTGAAAGAGAAAGGAAGACGGAGCCGCTACAGCAGTGGATGGAAGACAAAGACGGAGCCGCTATGGCGAGTGGAATTCCAAAATGTTTCCGCTACAGCGAAAGGTCCCTGATCGGGCGGAAATTGAAAATTTCTCCACTGCGGCGGAAGGAGAAGGAAAAGATTAAGCCTATACGTCAGCTAAGTTACACCGATCGGATGAAAGATGAAGATTGAGCCGAAACAGGATTTTGGCAGGGAAAATCAGCAGGTTTTTCAGTGGGATTGCAGGGACCAGGAAGGTGAAAAACGATAGTTTCCTTATGCGCCAGATTGCGTGAAAATCATAGATTTACAACAAAAACAACAAAATGAGGGCACTACCCTAGACCCACCCTGTAGTGGCGGAAGCCACATGGGGACGAGCCACCTTGACCCCCGTCGTCCCCTTCAGACAGTCATTCTTTGGGAAAGAAAATTTTATGTTTTGACAAAATTGTCAATGTATGATTTTTCCAAGTAATGGTAAGTAATGTATAATTCATGTGACTGTTATGTGGCTAAGAATTGTATGTATTAACACATTTTGCTGAATTATAGCTACCTTCAAAGGCAGCATTCCAGATAGTGTAGTTTGGTAAAGTAAGTTGTGATTTAGCCATGAGAACCCATGACGGATATGATGCTCGAGACTCCTAAGAGCATGCACGAGATGCCATGGGAGAAAATGTCTGTGTTGGAAACGATGACATAGAGTCTAGTGGAAGGGGATTCCAAGAGACATTGCCAGATATTACAGCCACCATGAGAAGCTTGATTAAATCCCAGGAAGAGAAACATCAGTTGAATGCTATTGTTTTGTAGAGTTTGACAGACTTGCAAAGAAAAATAGACTCTGGACAGGGTAGAGTAAAACCAGAAGGCAGTAAGAGCAGTATCAAAAGAAGAAGAAGGACTTCTAGCAAATTATCCGACTCAGAAGAATCTAGTGGGGATTCAAGCTCTTCTTCTCGCAAGGGCAAGAGAAAGAGGCACCATAGGGATCGTTCTCGGGATGAATTCAATAAGGCTAAACCTCCTATGTTTGATGGTGAGGTGAAGAATGGACAAGAGGCTGAAGCTTGGCTTCTTGGGATAAAGAAGTACTTCCAAGTTCAGGATTATTTGAGAAACATGAAGGCAAGGGTTTCCATATTCAATCTGAATGGAAAGGGCATCCATTTGGTGGGAGCACTTCAAGCAAGTAAAGATGATCAGTGAAAGGAGAATTAAGTGGAAATAGTTCAAGAAGTATTTCAAGAAGAAATACCTCTCTGACAGGTATTATGATGACAAAATTAAGGAGTTCCATGAGCTAAGATTGGGACAACAAACCATGGAAGAGTATGCAAATAAGTTCTTGGAATTGTTAATGTATGTCAGGTACATCAAAGATGAAAAGGTGAAGATCCAACGTTTTCTGAGTGGATTGCCTCAGTCTTACAAAGACAAAATTGAGTTTTATGAACCTAGAACTATGGAAGAAGCAATAAGGAAGGCTAAGTACTGCTATGAGCAAAGAAAAGGAAAAAATGATTACCAGAAGACATGGAAGGACAAGAAGAACGAGAAGTCTAACCAAAGGAAGAAAGGTTTCACCTTCTAACTTCAGGAATTAGCAGAAGCAACCGTCACAAGCTGAGAAGCAGCCAACCAAAGTGATGGGAGAAAATCCTAAAGAGCCATAGAAGAATAGAGGACCACTCCAATATTGGAAATGTGGAGGACCCCACATGTGCAAGAATTGTCCACTTGATAATGAGAATTCAAGGCCAGCTTACAACATTCAAGAGGCAGAAATAGTGGGTCAAGTAGAAAGAGCCATCCCTAGGATTTATGCAGCACTGGAGGACCGCCAGGAAGATCACCGGTCAACTGTGGTTGAAGTTGTAAGTAAGATTGTTGAGCGATCTATTTCAATTTTGATTGACCCTAGTTCTACTCATAGTTACATTATGCCTAGAGTAGTGGAGATTTGTGCTTTTAGGAGAATAAAGCATAAGAAGTCTTGGTTAGTTCAGCTAGTCGCTGGAACGAAGAGGAAGGTTAGTGAAGTGGTAGAGAAATTTCCATTGGTTATGAATGGATTGACCACTTGTGTAGATTTGAATGTTTTACCGCTTGGTTCCTATGATGTTCTAATTGGGATGGATTGGTTATAAGCTCACAGGGCAAAGCTTGACTGTTATAATAAGAATTTTGAATGCATGGATGAAGAAGGGAGCCCAAGAGTTGTAAGAGGCATCTCGAAGGTGATTTCTGTGAGGCAGATTTCAGCAATGCAGTTGAAGAAGTTCTGTAGGAGAGGTTGTTAGCTGTATACAACTCATATTTTGGAGGCAACAGAGGATGAAACTTCTAGGTTGGAGGACTTTCATGTGTTGCAGGAATTCAGGGATGTGTTTCCTGAAGAGGTTCCAGGGCTTCCTCCAAAGAGGGACATTGATTTCACAATCGAGCTTGTGCCAGGAGCGGCACCAGTGTCCAAGACACCCTATAGGATGAGCACACCAGAAATGCTAGAGTTAAAGATGCAACTGCAAGAATTGTTGGAAAAGAAGTATGTCAGACCAAGTGTGTCTCCTTGGCGAGCACCAGTTCTGTTTGTAAAGAAGAAAGATGGTACACTTAGGTTGTGTATTGATTACAGACAGCTGAACAAAGTCACGGTGAAGAATAAATATCCTTTTCCTTGGATTGATGACCTCTTTGATCAAATGAGAGGAGCAAAGGTATTTTCCAAGATTGACTTGAGGCCTGGTTACCATCAGGTGAGAATCAAGGATGAAGACATTCATAAGACAGCCTTCATAACAAGGTATGGGAATTATGAGTTTGTAGTGGTACCATTTAGTCTCACAAATGCACCAGCTACATTTATGTGCCTTATGAATAGTGTCTTCAGCAGGTATTTGGACAAGTCTGTTCTTGTTTTCCTTGATGACATCCTTATTTATTCTAAGAATGAGGAAGAGCATGCAGAGCACCTAAGGTTGACATTGCAATTGCTCAAGGAGCATAAGCTATATACAAAGTTGAGCAAGTGTGACTTCTTTAGAGATAGAATTCAGTATTTGGGTCACATTATCTCAGAAGAGGGTATATCAGTAGACCTTGAGAAGATTGAGGCAATTATGAATTGACCTACTCCGAGGAATGTAAAAGATGTAAGATATTTTATGGGACTTGCAAATTTTCAAATTGCATGGATAGCCTAAGGCAATAGTCTCTGACAGAGATGTCAAGTTCACTTCCAATTTTTGGAAGGGTTTGTTTGCAGATTTGGGTACAAAGTTGAACTTCAGCACTACCTACCATCCTCAGACTGATGGTCAGATAAAGAGAGTGAATCAAGTGCTTAAAGAAATGCTTCGCATGTATGTGATGGACAAACCAACCAAGTGGGAAGATTATTTACTCTTGGTAGAGTTTAATTATAACAATGGACAACAAGCATCCTTGGGGATGAGTCCATATGAATCTTTGTATGGAAGAAGGTGCAGGACACTAGTGACATGGGAATATCCAGTGAATAGGGTTGTGCTTGGGCTAGAATTGCTCAAGGAGATGGAGTAAGAGGTTGTAAATATCAGGCAGAATCTGAAAGCAACCCAAGACAGGCAGAAAAGCTATGCAGATAAGCATAGGGTGAATAGAGAGTTCAATTTTGGGGATCATGTTTACCTCAGAGTGAGGGCAAAGAAGATTTTTTGAATCTTGGAAGTTGTGCCAAGTTGTCACCTAGATATTGTGGGATGTTTGAAGTGCTCGAAAGAATAGGGCCAATCGCATATAGACTTGCATTTCCTGCTAGCACTAGAGCTCATAATGTTTTTCATGTTTCTTTGCTTAAGAAATATGTACATGATCCTAAACATGTGATAAATTGGGATGTGATTAAGGTGGAACCCGAGGGAGAGTTTCAAATCGATCCAATGCGCATCCTCGACAGGAAGGTCACAATGCTCCAGAATTGATCCATAGGGTAGGTAAAGGTGCAATGGGAGCACTATGGTCTTGAAGAGGCTACATGGGAGCTGGAGGATGCCATGCGATTGGCACATCCATTTTTGTTCAATTCTGCGGAGCACTGAGGTGATGCTAGTGTAGCATTTTGTTCAATTTTGTAAAGCACTGAGGACAGTGCTATTGAAGGGGGAGGGGAATGCAACACCCCAGTTTTGACCCCATTTGCATTAAATGTATATGATGTATATATATTGTAATGGATCATGGTGTGGAGCTATAGGAAAATTCCCCACCATTGATTGTCGTATTGTGTTTCAGTGATGTTGATGGTGTTTTGTGCTAACTAAGCACGTTATAATGTTGGACACCATGTACATATGCAAAATTAATTAAAATACCCATAACCAGCTATATCGATGCAACAAAAATGAAAAGGGCATGATTTCCTAAGGTTAAGGTGGGGGGGGAATGTCTAACCCTTGGGAGCCATTAGGGAACAACCAAGTGTCAATTGATAAACCCATATAGATGTCAAACATCTTGGTTGTCTTACTCACCCTTTTTCCTTTGTCTCATCCACCAACCATTTTAATTCTGCCGGAGTTGGTTGGGTAGTTATTACCCATGGGGGAACGTGTGCATGGGAAGTCGTGTGGTTGGTAGGACTGTCAGTCCTTTGACCACACACATACTACACCTAGGGAGTTCATTCTACACTCACAAAGGGCATTGGTTTTCCTCTTGCGCGGGAAGGAATTTTCATTTTTCCTACATGACCGGTTCAATACTCTTCTCCTTATTTTGCTGTGTGTAATTCCGTTCATGATTGTGGGTCTGAGTATGTAAATCCCTTCACGACTGGTTATATTCTTCTATCCTCGTGCAACTAAGAGATCGCTGCTAGTTTCCCCACAAATTTTGGGTTGTTGTGGGTTTTTGTTGAGTCATTTTGGCCACAATAGGGCCAAGAATGACTCT
This sequence comes from Pseudotsuga menziesii, assembly GCA_001517045.1. NCBI lineage: Eukaryota > Viridiplantae > Streptophyta > Pinopsida > Pinales > Pinaceae > Pseudotsuga > Pseudotsuga menziesii. Next base: position 177,488 of record LPNX010901631.1, on the reverse strand, counting down.
GGAGTCGAATTTCTTAGTATGAGCTGCGTATTACCCAATTTTCGTTCTAGTTTTTCTTGGTGGCGGTTCCTTTCAATCCCAGAGCTATTGTTTTGCTGTGTGGGAACATTGGTTGGTATTTGGATTGTTTGGGAGTGGAAATGAAGCCTGAGTGTGCTTGATAAACCTAGCGTGAACAAGAGCCTCACAGACAAAGCTAGAGGGCCGACTTTCTTCTCTACACCCCCTGAATAGCACTGGAAGGAAAGTCATGGGCTGAGGGACTACGCAGCAGAGAAGGGGATGATTCCTTATGTTGGGTGTGTGTGGATGTCTTATAAGTCAGGCTAGCTCTGGTGCAGGTTTCCTTATATCTTCAGTGATCCCACTAGCTTAGCAACCAGCGTTTCCAACTCCTGATAGCCTGATAAACCCAACTTTGTTGGCTTGGCTATGTATTGTCGTGTAACCTTGGCCTGATAAACCCAACTGTGTTGGCTTGGTTGAGTTGTGTATCCTTAGCTACATGTGAGCCTGCTAGTTTCCCCTTACTCCTTGTGGAATCATGCCCAGCTCGGGGGTGGTAGTGATGCTGAGAGATTGATGAGCACATTGGCCTATGGTTGGGTGGAACGTTGCAACGACGTAGCTAGTTGCGGGACAGACTTCATATAAGATAAGTATCTCTTATTTATCTTGTCTTTTTTATCTTTGCATCTGTATATGAGATTCTGATTTAATATGAACATGTTAAAATGTTGTGAATGAATGAAATTGCTTCTGTTGTTTGATGATCATTTATGCATCTGTGTATGTTTCATTTACAATGCATTTTATTTCTTGTGTTCATGGGGCTTAGTTTTCCTGGGTTAGTATGTTTAGTCACGTCCTCTCCATTGAGTCGAGGGGCGGGGACGTGACAGGGGTTCTACCAAAATGCGAAACTTCTAAAAAATTTAGAATTCCTCATTTGATCAACCCATTTAACCATTTTTGGAGTTCCAATACAATTGGTGCATTAAGGTTTGGACTAGTCTTCCTTTTCATGTATTTTCTATTGAATAACTCCAGAAACATTTCTTCGTCAATGATTTCATGATCCGCAAACTGAAATTTGTAGAGATGGCAGAGAAACCCTTCGTAAAAAAACGCCCCTTCTAGAACATTTTCCGTCGATAGATCTGTATCTTGAACTTCTAGTTGGGAAATGGATACCATAGTACATTTTCTCATCGGAATACTGTATTGGGAAAATTTCTCTAGTTTTGATAATGATGCTCCTAGTGTCTGTGTCATTTCTTCTTGCAGATCTACTAAGGGATATTTTGTCTGCATTGTCTTCTAGGTGCCATATATCTATTTCATCTTGAATTCTTCTCTTCAATTGTTAACTCTGTAATTGGTGTCCTTAGCAATTACTAATGACTGTATTCAAGACTTCATTTACTTATATGAGAGGTTTTGGTAGTTTTCATTGTTTTTCCTTGATTTGGTCCATTCTAAAAAAATAAACATTTTGATTTTTCTGAATCCTTTTCCAAATTCAATTAACCATACCTCCTTCCAATTAATGAGGTCGAGTCTTAATTGGTCATTACTATGGTCACTATTTTATGAATCATTAATGATTTTTGTTTGTTGTTGTTCCCTCTTGTGCATAACCTCATTTTTGCAACATATCAATTTGTCTATGGATTTATTCCAATATTTGAGTAATCGGAGACTGGTCTAGAAAGTTCTTCATTATTATCTCTTGTTCTGATACTGAGGATTTAATTTTCAGTTATTTTTTCATTTTATGTGAGATCTCAAGCTCTCTTACTTGACCATATTCATCTTTTACTTGAAGCTTTCTTGCCATATATTTCTTTGTTTCTTTTATTTGACTGTCCAAAGTTTCTTTAACTTCTTCAACTTTAATCCTTAAGTTGTTAGTTTTTTTACTTTTCTTTCCAGAGTTGAATTTGTTGCATACTGATCTCTTTACTAGCATATTCAAGTTTCTCTTGATATTTCTGAGGTTGACCTTTTAGAAATATAATTTCTTCTTTTGATTTTATATTTCTTTCTTGTATTTCCCACTGTAGGAATTTAATTTCTTTGGATAGATTCTGATTTTCTGTTGCTAATTTTTTATGTTAGGCTCTAATGAAACAATTTTGAGTTTCTTAGTTTGACTAGTTTCATCCATCTCCTATATTTAACTGGTGAAATATCTTGCCATTCTATTTTATTCTTCTTCTTTCTTTTCCAGGGTATCCATGACTTTAGTCGCAATTCTTTTGACTTCTTATATAGTTTTTCTTGGAGTGTGAATGACACATCTCTCTTTTGATAGACAAATTTTCCATGTTTCCACTTTCAAGAGATCTGGGTGCCTTTTCTTGAGAATATGTTTCCTTTCCACCCATGTCTACACAATGATCTACCTTCAAGTGATTAAACTGATTATGAAGGAACCCCCTCTGATACCTATTGTTGGAATTCTTATTTATACTGAGAGGGGGATGAATCAGTATAAAGCGCAGATTAAACAATTTTTCACTTAACAAATTAAACTTCAAAAACTTTTTATTTCAAAACAACAAAGGACGCAATTGTGAAAAGAATCTATAAAGTAAATTTATATATATCTTTATATAAAAATTGATTACATGGATATGAGACACCAATCTCTAAATGTGAGCAACAACTCACTTAGACATGAATTTGATTAGGACACCAATCCCACCTGCAAGCACCAACTTATTGATTACATGGACCAACCTGTAAGGACATCAATATTTTGTGCAAGCACCAACTTGTTGACCTCATGCACCAACCTGAATGGATATCGGTCATTTTGCACAAGCACCAACTTGCATTGTCCAGGAACCAACCTAAATGGAGACTGCAATATCCTCTTGTTGTTCTTCAATTCCAATTGAAAGGAAGCTCCAACTAACCTTTCTATATTCTCCAACACCAACTGGAAGGAAGCTTCAATTTCCATTTCATGTCCCTTATTGCCTCCCTGAAATAAAGATAAGTTATAATAGAATTGCAACTTTTGCAATTTGGGGCCTACGTATTCTAATATATGCGATTTGTCTTATGATATATGTGTATTATGTACTATCAACAATATATAATCTATGATTTCAACTTAAACTGCATCTCCTAGAATCTGTAATACCAACACTTTGCAACTTCTACGATCTATGTGTAATGAAATCTACAACTTCTATGCAACTTCAACAATCTGCAAGATTTGCGATCTATGACTTTTTCCTCAACAATTTGATAATATTTTCTCTGGATTAACACACAAATTGTTCTTTCTTCAACTGCATATCACTTTCCCAATCAGATTTAGATTTGGGCAATCATACTTGCGTGTAGATCATCATCAACTTCTAATCCCCGTGATATTTATCTTTGAACTTTTCATATCTCCATTCTTACTTGGATGGATACATAAATGGAAAGGTCACCTCTTTTATTTATTTGAGTGATGAATCACTTCATGGAACACTAGAGAAAATCAAGATAATGAGATTCAAAGTTATATGGTGAAGAAATGGGGATAAAGAAGGCATGCCTCTAGCAAAGTGGCAAGCTATAACAAAGCCAAGAAAACTAGGCAGATGGGTACTAAAAAATATGTATCATTTTGGGAAAGCATTAGCAACTAAATGTGTGTGGACATTGATACTGATATCAAAAGGATGGAATCTAGAAAGTATATTCTTGTTCAAAAATATATTAAACCCAACATAGTAGAAGGGTGGATAAGAATCTGAACCAAACATAATAACAATGCCTCTATCATTTAGAAAGCAATGGTATACTGTTTCCCACTAAAATGGAACTAGCTAATTTGGAGGGTTGGAAACATTATGAATTTTAGGATAGTGATGGTATCTAGGTGGGTAGTGGTTTTCATCTCAAGCTTTAAGAAGCTATGACAACCTATGTTCCTAGAGAAGGCATTTATAACCTATCCTAAGTATCTTCCCCATAGACCCAATCCATATGGCATTAATATTTGTAGAAGGCATGATAGTTACAGTTAGAAGGGAGAGAGGAGATGCAATCATAAGCATATATAGACAAATTAAAACAAATTCATGTTTGGATTAAATAAATAGAAGATGAAGTTGTACGTTCTAAGAACCTAGTGCTAAGGGTTTACACTAAAACACTAGGATACAAACAATGTATTCATTAGAAATACTAGAAGAACCTAAATGGTGGTGGAAGACGATATGGAAAATTAAATCCTTATTGAAGACTCAATTGTTTATGTGGTTTGAAATTTAAAAAAAAGAAGCTCTTATGTGGGGGGTACTTCAGAAAATGAATATATATAGACCAAACATATGCAATATATGTTAGGGAGAGGAAGAAAACATAGTACATTTGCTAATATCATGCATATATACAAAGGAAGTTTGGGATAAAATGGACTCTATAAAAAACAGATGACTAGAAGGAGATACAATTGTCGAATACCTTAGGAAATGGATGCAAAATCCATAACTTAAAGGTTACAAACATCTCCCTTTATTTGTTTCCTAGGGCCTTTGGCTAGCCAAGAATGTGAGAATTTTTTAGGATAGGCATATTCGCGGCTCCCAAAGTGCCTATCAAGAAAAAAAAAATGTTTTCAAGTTTCATATCTGATTTATAATCGATGCCTCGAACATAGTTGGACTAGACCCCTATTGATAAAGTTAGAGCTTGGGGAATCAGAGGAAATTTGGATAAAAAAATGGGCCTTTCAATCCTAACTCAAATTCCATGTCATCATGTATTAGTGAATCAAAATGATTTAAAATCAAAGAGATGCATATAATTTGGGGATAGGTAGAATTTTTTAATAATATAATTTTTGTACCCTTACCGAAGCTACCCCAAATTATCTTGGTTATTAATAATGAACTTAATATAGTAATATATTTTAGGTAAAACATGAGTCACCACCCATATATAATATATAACCGTAATAATAATATTATACACCGTGAAAATTTTGGTCAAATAACGTTTACTAATATCATAACTAATAACTAACATATCCAAGGAGGCAGGTGCGAGAGGTGTCATCTTTGATCTTGGAGGACAAATTGTGAAGACCTTTTCTTGGGGCCTCAAAACCAAGACAAACAACGAGGTGGAATGGTTGGCGCTCCTACATGGCCAAGAAATGATAGATCAGGGATCCATCTCAAATATTCTCGTCTTTGGGGACTCTCATCAAGTCATCCTCAAGATATGCTCAGGCTATTTCGCAGGATCCGTCAATTGTAAAAAACTCTACAACATGATGTCCCACCTAAACCTCCCTCCCGCATCACCTATTATCACATCCTCAGATCGAATAATGCTCTCATCAATAACTATTCCAACAATGGGGCCTACCTACCTCATGTTTCATTGGTTTTTAATGACCAGGGGGTCTCCCACAAATTAATTCCCTAACCTACCCCCTCTTTCCCTCACCCCTTCCCCCATGGGTTAGTTCGCCTCATTCAACGCACACCTCCTCGCTCGGCTTCATGGCCTTTTAATCGACATATGTTTTCCTCCCTCCATGCCCCTTAACCTCCCGTCCTTTTCCATGGTGCGAGCCAACTCCTCCTGCACTTGGAAAATGGCTCCTCGTCTCCACTTGACCGCCCTTCCCCTCTCACATTTGCTTTCGATATCCATTGTTGAAGGCTCTGAACTCTCTCCTATAGACTCCACAACTATTTGTTCAGCATCCATCGTTGGAAGGTCCAACATTAGCAGCATTTCACTCATCTACGGAGGACCAGCTGTCGATTGCAGCTTGTTTTGTGCTGAAGTTCCTGCTGTCGAAAGCCTTGCATTTTCTCCTGACGTCCACTCCCTCGCTCCTCCATCGTCGACCAGGACCCTTACTTCACAGTATTCTACCTCGACCCTCTCTTCTCGGTCCGCAGTCCTTTCAACGGCCAATAGGGGCTCTGGCTCGGGGTACTTAACCCTCAAGGCAAGTCATGAGCACCTCAAGCTCCACATTCGCAAGCTCTCTTAATTTGTTGCAGTTAGCGTCGAGGATAACAGGAAAATGACCTCTGATGTAAAACGCTTGGTTTCTGATGTGATATTTTTGTCCTACTAGACCAGCTGCCATGACTCCCTCATAGATGGCCACAACAGAGACATCAAAGAGCTTATGGACACAGTAAATTTCATCAAGGAAGACCTACAGAAGCTCATCCAGATGAATCAATGCAGCCACTGTCAAGACCACACTAGCAAAGCAGCTCAGCTAATGGAATATTTCTTAGTCACCTAGCATGTTGGGTTTCTAGGCAAACCAATTTAGTCTCTTTAGCAATGTCTATGTTTGTTTGTATAATTTTGAATCAACGGTTTGTATGCATATACTCTTCTTTAGTAACAGTTCATAGTAGAAACTCTCATGCTAGGTATAGATGGATATCAACTCGGACAGTAATTTATGTTGATCTCCTCTCTCATCCTACTTATATCAGTTTCTTTTTGCTATGTTATGGATGGTTGTCCACAACCCTTTTTAATATATAAATATTTTACTATTTCTGTTAAAAAAAACTAATAACTAACATATAATAAATATAAATTAGTAAGTAATATCACAACTACTATACCCATCCGTAAAACGTTGAGCCCAATAATTTATAACTAATATATAATAATATTATATTATAATTAATATTTTAGAATAACCGTCTAAATTTAGGTACAATAACTTTGAACTCACATATAATATATAATCAATATATAATAGTAACTAATATCATAAATAATATACCCAATACATGACTTTAGTAATTAATATTGATAACTAATATATAATAATAATATCATACTATAATTAATCTTTTATAATATCTCTAAAAATTACTTTTAACTAATATCATAACTAAATATATTTAATGAATAATAGTAGCTAATATAAGTAATATATAATAATAATTAATATTAAAACTAATCTATAGTAATATTATATTATAATAATGTTATATATCGTGAAAAATTGGGTCCAATAACTTTTAATATGATACACTACATTTAATTTTCTTTCCTTATTTTGGGTGAAAACTTCATAAATTATTTTTAATATAAAATATAAATCCAAGGTAGCTTTAATAAAAGTGAAATAACCTTCGGTAGCTTGGATAAAAGTGAAATAGTATAAAAGTTTGCCACGGTAAGAACATTGTAAGATATGTTGTGATGAACTATTCCAATGTAGTATTCACGGAAGTTTATAGATCACTAGTCATGAAGCCCAAAGGCTAAATATCTCAAAGGGGAGATATGGAGAATACATAGATGACAAGAACCATATTCAACGTCACCTAGAAATTAATGAGAATATAAAAGAGAATCTAGAACTTCCCTTTACACTTGAAAGAGAGGGACCCCCCTCTCATGAGTAACCTAGATATGCCCTTCAACAGAGAGAACCTACAATATCTCTCCCAAAAGGGGGATAGAGGAGGGACTAGGGAAGGTTGGGAATGGATATGTTCAACCATCCACTATAGGTAGGAGATTCAATTTATTAATGGTAGAAAACAAATCTAGGAAGGAAATCTAGCAAGTAAGGAAAAATACACTAGATAGGGATTTCAGAACAAACAGACACATGGCAAGGTTGGGTTGTGATAATCATGTCCTTCAATATTAAGGTAGGTATTCCTACAAAAATATCATTCCTCAAAAGACTATTGGATCTCAACAAGCTTAGAATAATCCTTATTCAGGAAACCGTGGGAGAGGGGACTGAGATTTAGGGAGAGATGAAATTTTTTTATGATGGATTGGGATTTTATTTAAGTTGACTTGGAAGGCATATCAATGGGGCTCATAATTAGGTGGAAATAATTCATTTCTTTTTAATTAGGTAGTGGATAATTGATCTACTCACTGAACATGGGGAGAATATTATCATGTCGTTAATATTTATAAACCCTATGAGAAAAGGCTTGAATATTGGGAGACAATGAGATCTCAAGAGAAATTCAAGGAAAATAATATAATATTTGGAGAGGGGACCTAAACTTTACAATCAATTGAGGTGGGATTTTGGGCATTTCTACTATAATAGACCCTCTAGTTGACTTTTGAACAGAATGAAGGAGTTTGAATTGGTATATGCGGATCCCATTAGGCTCACCCCAACTTGGAGGAATTACGTAACGTTCCAAATTTTGCATTGGGTCACAATGGCCAAATCACATTTTCCATATTCATGAAATTTGTCAAATGGATGCTAAAAGTCAAATAATTGCCAAGGAGGAAAATCACTAGTTTCCTAGATTGGGGGTGGAAGCTTTGAGATTTGGAATAAGGGGGATAATAAATTATGTCTAGACATTAGAAGAGGATAAATATTTACTAATGTAGCTTATTAAATAAATACAAGAGAAAATTGAAGTGGCAATGGAGCATGGAGACACATGGAGACTATGGGGCCCACACAAGCTAGAAAATTGGTGTCACATGGCATCCCCATCTTGCAATCTCGAATATATGGGAAGCCTAATGTTTTGGATGGATTATAAGGTTAATATACTTGTCCATATACTTCATAGGTCGATTTTGGGATGAATTGTAACTGACATGGGAGAGGAAGAGCCAAATGGGAGTTTCATGGACACTTGGCTAGATTCCCCTTACATTTATGACATCTATGACACCAATGATGGAGATTCTATGACAGTTATGACACTAGTCAGATATGAAGGCTGAAATACTTAAATACTGACATATCAGGCCTGAATAGAGCATATTAGTGGTCGAATTTGGGAGTTGGAGAAGGCCAGGAGGCTCTTACTCGAATTTGGGAGAAGAGGGAAGGTGAAGAGAGAGGCCACATGGCATAGCATGAGAAACCACACCAATTCGACTTGGATTTGGTTTATGGATGGATTTGGAACCTTAGAATACTAATAATTTTTATAAAATATAGGGATCATCCATGAGAATAATATTTTTGATCATTTGATGAATTTGGGTTTGTGAAGAGAGAGCTAGAAGATGACTAGTTCCTTGCCTTAACCAATTTCGAGGGTGAAATATTCCCATCCTAATTGGTGATTTGGAGAGGCCACTCAGGTCTTTCAAGGAGATTAAATGGAGTCATAATTTACAGGTTCAATCTTCAGGAAGCTCATGGACATCTAAATATCATCTTGTTCTTCCATTCATCTCAAGTTTTCTCACCATATTTCAGCTCTATGGAGTGAGACGCACTTGGTGAGATATTCATCTCTTTGAGGGAGATTTTATTAATCCAGTATTTTTTATTCTGATGTAAATTATCTGTATTTCAAGTTCAGAAATATCTCAGGTCGAAAGGCCAATATATCTCATGTATTATTGTCCAATATTGAAGAAACAGTGCCATTTCCCCAATACCTTGTTGTAAACTCTTGGAATCTTAATGGAATCGAATATATGTGTGCACCATTAATGATTTATGAATGAATGAACTGTAATTAATGTATACTATGGGTTTCATGTTCAGTAACTGATAATTTGTGGCCATTGGGTCGAATTTCATATCATTTGGACCAAACTATATCTCATTTCCCCAAGGGTCCAAAACTAGTTTTTTTATATCTAATTGAAGGAAGTGATAAAAGCCATGGGAGGTCGATTGGTTATGTATATGAGTCTCTTATAATGTATTATACATATCCCCTTCTTCAACTTTAGAATTCAAGTGGGTTGCAGCACACTTGGGAAGCCATTTCTATCATTTACCACGGGGGGATTTGAGCCCCAAAATTGCCGCGTAAAACACATATAAGTTTGAGACACCAGGTTGGGCCATTATTTATACCATACCCTCAAGGCAAACAATCAATCCCACACTAATGCAAGAATCTACTAGCTAACTGTCTTATTTAAGGAAAAAGTTAAACATGATCCCACAGGTAGGCAGAACAAACTTGAATGCATGCACTCATTTACTCCCCCTCTCGAGCCCATAACTCTTCAAGAGTCTTCAATCAATAGAATAAGATACTTTGAAAGAAAAGTATAATTAATATTTCTAATACATTTTCTCTATTGTTCTAAGAGGCTTCACTGCTTAAGATTTTGCAACTATTATTTGTTTGTAAGCTAAGGAAAATTTGAAGCATCGTAACCCATAGAAAAATGTACACAGCAAGAAAAGTATAATTAACGTTTCAAATACTTTTTCTCTATTGCTCTAAAGCATTGATGCTTAAGGTTTTGGATCAACAATGCTCACTTTTATGCAAATTGTTTTCCTAATACAGAGGCTTATGGATGGACTGCAACTTGGCTAAAATACAGGTCATTATACTTCGAGATGATTTTAATTTCTTGCTTTTATTGATAAAATTCTCTGGACTCTATTGTGTTGATTTAAATCTTAATCAAGCTAGAAATTGCTGATAAGATCTAAAACTACAATGAAAACAGATTTGCAGTGTGAAGCAGTTCAAAGTTCAAACTACTTTGTCCAAAACCTTCAAACCCCTTAATACAAATAGCTCTTGAAGTTAATATGTGGTTTTGATCTGGGATAAGCTCCACTCCAGTGTTTTTATTGTTGACATCATAAAACATTTGAAGTTCCACACAAAAAATCAATCCAGATCACATCAATGTTCCTCAAATCTCTGAATTTACAAATGTTAAAATATAAAGAATGCTTCCCAAGTATGCAACAGACTGAGTTTCCATTATGGAAGAAGAAACATAAATTATCCCAGAGTGTTTTCTCTTGCTCATCTAGAAGATCCAAATATGAATTGGAGCCACAATTCCTTTGATCATTACATTGAAAATAATTCAACGCCAAGAAAAACAAATGCTAGACATTTAATCCCCTTTCACCTGAATTAACCTTCCACGCACCCACATTTTCTTGGCAACTTTATTTGATGCCAAAATGCCATTACCTGTGTGGGCAGATCTTGTTTCAGCTATACCAGCGATGTTTTCTGTTTGGCCATTAGAAGCAACAGATTTTGCATCTACAGATACTGTAATGTCTTTCAAGAGGTTTGGCACTGGCCTCCCTTCAAATATTTTAGTATTGTCTAAAACTGCAGACTCATCCACCATACTAGCATGATTCACTGAAGGGCACGGAAAATTCTGGTCTGAATGGGACATGGTGTTATTTCCAATTGTCTCGTCAGTCATTGCCTCAAATATTTTAGCAGTGTCTTCAGGTGTGTTATTAGGGGTTCCAAATAGAGAATTAACATAACCGAGGACTTCTGTTCTACCTATTTCTGTGGAATGACTGTATATGTGGGCATGACAAGATATGGCATCAGTCAACATACCATTTAAGGAAATCCCTGCTCTGGATTCATAAGTATCATAATCATTTTCTTTCCTGTTGTTGCTAAAAGACAAGTAATTTGTGTCATTAGCATCAAATGGTCCAGGTTTTGCCGGAGGACTTAAGAAAGAGTTGTCCATGTAATGGTTTGATTGCAAACTTTCAGCATCACCATTTGTTCTTAGGCTCCTTTGCAAAACGCACCCATCAGCATTATTGGCAGATTCAGCACTTTGCAATGTCCGTTCTGCTTCTGACAGCAGCTTCCTAGTTTCAAAGAGTGAAGCCTGGGCAGTAGCATTTGTAACTGCAGCAGCTTCTAATGAATCTACAGCCTTTTGAGTTTCTGCTATTAGTAACCTGTTCACAAATGTATTCATAGCAAAATGTTCAATCAGTGCAGATTGTTTTATGCACAGCTGTTACAAATATTCATTCATCGGAAAGGACACAAACATGCACCAAAAAGCAACTTCTATATGCAAGCTTGAATCTGTACTTGTCTTTACCTTGCCCGCTCAGCTGCTTCTCTTTTCATCATTTCAGTGGTTGATCGATTTGCTTGGAGTTGTTTTATCCTGTCCAATTTTTCATCTGCCATTGAGTCTGAAAAATGAGTAGGGGACACGAGTCTGCAAGTATTCAGTACTGTTAGATATTTATAATTTTTCTCTGCAGTTTTAGGAGCAGATGATTTAGCGCCCTCTTTTAGAATTTGTTTCCTAACACTTCTGACCGATGGTGATGGTCTGTTTTCATTTACACTCCGTTTCCTGACAACTCTTCTGACAGAGGAGTATGGTCTGTTTCCATGTATAGTTTTCATTCCAGAGCACGCCCTCTGCCGATAATCCTGGAAGTACATAAAGAAATATTAAAATATTAGAATGCCCTGACATCATGCAAGAATTTGGAAATTGTTTCTGTAGCATACACAATAAGCAACCCTTTCATCAAACAGAGATATGCAAACATGCCTCTTAAGAATTCAATAATGCCCTTACAGGATCTTCCCATTTGGCTTTGATTGCCTCTGATATCTTCCTCTTCTGCTCAACTGATTTATGAGCCCTCTTGTCCTTACGCTTGCCAATTGCCTTCCCCATTTTAAGAGCCTGCAACCATTCTTGATGCATCTTTTCTTTTAAGATTGCATAAGCATCCCATTGTAGCTCTTCCTCACCATAAGCACCACCTATTCTAGCAGCTTCAGCAATATTCTCTTCCCACTCAAGCAAACATGTTTCTTGCAATTTTTTCTTCTTGCGCCATTTTTCAAGGGCCTTTCTCACTGCTATTCCAATCTTCATCTTTGTATTCTCACTGCAAGAAATCATTTTCAATAATAAATTAAAAAAATGTTAAAACAGGATATAACAAGCAATATAGAGCAGCATGAAGTAAAGCAAAAAGGCCTAGATAAACAATAGTTAAAAGGTATCATCTGTAATTAATCTAGAAGGAAAAAAAATCTAAAGTCTCAAGCATGAAATGAAATGTGATACTTGATAACTGAGGATAAATTGATGAGCTAGGGTTTAGAGTTGACAACTCAACCTTCCCCTGACCTTTCATGACAGTAAAATTCAGGGAATGAAGAGAGAGCAGGCAGCAGTTGTGGAACGCACCCCCCCCCCCACACACCCTCCAAAGAGCCCAAACCCAATCTCTTACAAATAGATGTTGACAAATCCTGGCAATTGACCTTCAAAGCATGAGGTTCTGACCATTTGGCAGGTGGATCTCAAAAAGCAATGTTTACATCACCCTACAAAAATTGGATGTTTGGAGAAGAACAATTCAATTCCAAGTGTCATGATCAACCCATCAGAGGTAGCTTAAGATATTGCAATGCTGAGTGCACAAGGCATGATCTGCCAATTTATTGGCCTCTGGGTCTCAGAGAAGACTTTGACTAGCCGGACTAGCAACAACTCAAATTGATATGGGATTACGAGTTGTCTCTGTTAGGTAGAGGCTACTTCCTGATTCAATTGTCTTCTCCTCGACAGAGGACAGAGACGTTATTTATGAATGTAAACCATGGCTTATACACAAAGCTGGCCTATTCATAAAGATTTGAATATGGGGTTTTGATCCAAGGGCAAAAGTTAATATCATTCCAATTGCAACTGTTGTGGTAATAACAATTTGAAAGGTTGAAGAATATTAAATTTTATAAATTGAAAAAAACGTCTTATATTTACAGAAAATATTTACAAACAGCATAGCAAAAACTGGAAGGGTATATACAATGGACATCATAACCCCTTTCTTAAAGCTGTGAAAACTCGGATAAAATTAGAATAATCTGTGGGATCTAAAGATTGGGTATCTTTTATCAACAGAGCACCCTTAGCCAGGAGCTGATGGCATACCTCATCTCATCCCTCTACATAGAACAAAAGGAAGATACAAAGTTGTCCTAATGACAAAAAACAGGTTTACACCTGATTTTCCATAGACTAAATAAGGCCGAAATCCACAAGCACTGTCATGTCGGAAAGAATGCAATACGAACTAGAGAGTGGCAATATCGAAACAATGCAGAACACCAATAAATACTACCCTGAAACAGCACCGAATACTGATTCTCTATGTAACTCCAGCAACATTTGGAAAAATGATACTCCCAGAAAATATGCTTCACGATCTTTGAGCAATGGCAGAGAGGACAGAGGCCATTAGAAAGTCCACTCTTGGCCAACCTGGCCTTAAATGGAATCCCCTAATAGATTACTAACCAAGAAAAACCCTCAGGGTATAAGAAAAGTCAATCAAACCAAACACTGTTAAGTCTATGCACCCATCTACCCTCCAGATCATTTGACACCTACCGCACATGAAGGACAGGCAACGATGGATGTCTTTGATGAATCACTGAGTACAGATGTTGGGAGTCAAATTTGAAACGCAGTCGACCAAAGCTCTACGCCCAATCCCTCCAAAATGGCCCAACATCAATCAATCCAAGGCCTCCCTCATACTTGGATATAGTACACAGATTCTATGGATCCAATGGGAGGCCCCTCTCTCCACCAAATTGAAACACAACCATGACCTCAAAATCTGCTCAAATTGCTGAAAGCCTGAAACTAGGCCTTGCAGGGGAATCGACAAGAGAACATGAGAAGCCAGAGACCAACAACAATCAACTTCCTGCAAATGAAGGGTCCTTTATGATGCCAAACATGAAGCTTTCTCTGAAGCAGTTGAAGACACCAATCCCACATACATTCTAGCGGCAATTAAACTCCAAAAGGAATACCCAAATATCGCAAAATGACCTCAGGTCGAATATAAGATTAGGTTGCAAGAATCCAATCTGACAATGAATTCAACCCAACTAACCAAAAACCTGTCTTATCACAACTAACCATAGCCCTTGAAGCAGAGAAAAATGTATCCAAGCATGCAAGGGCGCCATGACATGTATCTATTAGGACCAATATTTTTCCCCACTTGGGTATGCCCCAAGACATGTATCTATTAGGAGTCAGGACCAATATTTTTCCCTTTCCTTAGTTTACTACCTTTAGAATCTACCTTCAGATCGACCTGGAAGTAAAGAGAGCATAACTCCTCAGTACTAACTCCAGCAGCCACGATATTCACCACCTTTTGTTGATTTCGTTGACTGTATATAAGGCTGCAAAATATTCCTCAAGTTGCTGCTACAGGTATGTCTTCAGAAATGTAGCCTATGACAGGCCTCAAATCTACTGTTGTGGAGGTATAAAATCTGCTTTTACATTCTATAACAAGTCTCCCCAAACCACAGTAAGGTGCACTTTCATCCATTAGAGGCAATTAAGGTGGACTTTTGTTTGTTACCCGATTCATGCTCTCAATCTCCTGTAATGACTATCGTCTTCTGGGCACTCCATAATTTATAACAGAATCTTGACTTCTGCACCACTAAACTGCTGAAAAAAAGCTAAAAACGCTGCAACATTTTGAGGGGTAACACCCTCTTTAGTGGTTATATCTTCTAGTCCATATGATACTCCACAACCACCATCATATGTTTTCTGGCTCAGATCAGAACTCATTCCTGCTACTACAGGCTCCCTAATGCTGATATTGATCTAGGACATACATCTCTCAACCATTTCTTCACGATGAGACTGACTGTAGTATCCTACCTGTAGCTTACATTTGCTTCAAAAGGAGTGTTGAAATGATTCAAACACAGGCTTCTTTCTGCTGCAATTCATTTGTACCCTGCCTTCTAGCTTATAGCAGATGCCATGGAGGATTTTATATTTAATATTTACTTCAGACAGAGAAGTTTCGAGGCTGGCATCAAACAAAATACTTCTTGGCAATGAGATAAAAGACACAATGATATAAGCTTTGATAGATATGGGTCTTAATCCCTCTTGTGTGACAATGTTCAATCACAGAAGCAGCCTTCTCTGATGCATTCTCCTGCTGAAAAACTCTTGAAAATGCAAGGCAGCTCTGAAACCAGTGCATTATCTGTGATAACTTCCGCCACCTTAGCAGGCCCTACTTGCTCAATAGCTTTGATTAAAATATAGCAATGAAGCGAGATTCCTTTACCTCCCTTGTACAGTCTTCAGCCTTCAAAAACATTGCTCCTTTTGGTGAAGTGGAGATGATATTGAACAATGGCCTACACCTAGTATCTGTCCATCCAGCCAAGACAATGATAAACACAGAACTACTCCATGAAACACAGATTGGTGCTCAAACATCCTCAACAAGCTCCTTCTCCTTTTCTAGCAGATTGATTCGGAGTTTTTTTATAGTTAAGCCCCTTGAACCCTTGAAGTGCTATGTTAATTGCCCCCACCATATCTTGCCTATAAGGAGATTGAACCACATTAAAAGGGATACCACAAGCATAAAATGATAAATGGCCTTTGCCACTCTTGTTTCAGCTTTTTCCCTTCCTTGAACATTCACCATTTTAGCTATTCTGCTCTCTTGAACTGTAGAAGATGAACCTTTTGAATTTTTTTATGCTTGTTGTTGTTCAGCTGTTTTCCTCGTTTCATGCATAATCCTTGGCTCAATGTGAGGAGCCTGAGGAGTAGCATTAGCAAGTTGTTTGTGTCTTCATTTCATCCTATCAGCCTCATTCTGTATTCTCTCATACTTCTCCCTCTGTTGGGTCACTTGTTTTCGGGAAACCATCAACACCCTTTCTTAATTCCTACAAAAAGTGTGCCTTCACTCCTGGGTATGAGCCCTTATACAGTTGACGACAGAGAAATCACTCCCATTCTCATGAGCCACCACCTAGAATTCGTGCAATCTTCTTAACATGCCACCAAAGAGAATATAAGTCATTCCACTTATTGGACTTGAGAGTTGGAGGTAGAGAAGTAGCTTGGTTGGAAGCCATTGCTGCTGCAAAAAATATTAAAAACAGATCTTCAATGAACATTATAGACAATGAACACACAGGTAATGATGGTTGTAGCTGCCCAAAACCCCATTCAATGCATGTTGTAGCAGCCTAAAAACTAAACTCCCTCTTGGAGATGATCTTGTTGGAGATTGGTTATTTTGTGGATTAAATCCACCTTTGTTTATGCATTGTTGACTATATCTATCTAGTTAGTTAAAGAGATAATAGTTCTTTATGGATTCCTAGATTAGATCTAGATTTTATGCCTGAATATCATTATTTTATAGAAGAAGGTTTTGAATTTCTACTCTATATAAGAGAAGCTCGTCCTATTGTAAACTTTGCTGGAAATTGTGGGAGAATTCTTATGCTACAGTTTAGTACTTTTACTTGAAGCTTGTGGATGGTAAATTGAAGTGCTCCATTGGATAATTGTGGTGCTTGAAGGTTGGTTGGATGTCTTCTTCAATTGTTTGGTCTTGATAATAATCAGGTAAGATCTATCCCTCTTGAATTGGATGCTTGTCAATGAATGGTTAATAGTGTGCATGTTCTAAAATCTGGTTGTGTGTTGCTCTTAGCTTTTCCTTGACAAATATTCTCTCAAAGATCATTTGGAAATATCTAGTGTAGGATATCCCTATTGAAGATTACTGAAGTGGATCTAGCTATTAGGGAGTAAATTTGAGTTTGAATCATTAAACCCTATCTATTTTTAATCACTAAAACTTCTATGAGATCCTCAATTGACCCCATTTGCCCATTTGAATTTGGCAGGCACTAATCACAGCTTTTATGCCGTTATAAAATCTTAATTCAGCTTTCTTTTACTGTTTTGATAGATCTGGAATTTTCTGATACTTGCACATTAAATCAGCCCTAGAACAGTGAATTGTATAGTAGATTTGTTCTAGATCATAGCTGGAAAAATACTTTCTGTAAATCTGCCCTGCTTTGTTATTCAAATATGCTCCTACAAGAGAATTATAAAACTTATTGGAGGGCTGATTTGTTGGCTTGGAAGTTTCAGGTTAAGTAAGGAATCGAATTTCTTATATCTTCTCATGTCTTATGTTTTAACCTTGTTTGTACCTTATTTCACATCCAATTAAAGGTTAAAACATTCTGTTGTTACAAATCCTAATTGCTGGTTGGAAAAGACATATCAGTTGCAATGTTTAAAACATAATTTAATTTATTGATTCAGATCTGGAATCTGAGGGCAATTTCACTTACAATAATTAATATTCAAACCCTAATTCCATACTTCTAAAGTAAATTAAAAACAGATCTGAATTTTAGCATTTGATAACAACATAATTTACAGCAAGAAATCATTCATAAGTTGATGTAGCAACCCAAGTCTCTGAAGTTTCATCTATCTTTAAAGCTTAGTTGCTCATAAGGAAGCCCCGCAGGTGTTGGATTACCCAACCTAAAGTGAGGGAAGTAATTGCTTACGTGATAGTGGCAATGCTTCCAAGTTACACTTAAGCTTAGAACCTAGTGAAGACTTTGCACTAAGGGGTGCTAGTCTGAGTGATAACAAGGTCCATATCTACTTGCATGCTAACTGTTAGCTTCAGATTTGCATTAAAAAGGGAAATATATTGAATGCAAGTTATCTTTTATTTTTCGTATCAAACCCTCGCTTGAAAAAAATGTCAAAAAGGAGCAAAGCATCTTCAAATAAGGCTAAGATAGAAGTGTTGAAAAGAATTTTGAATGAATTTGATAACTTTATTCTTGAACACAATATACAAGAAGAATATAAAAAAACAGATGCACCGTTGGATCTAGAAAAGACTTGTGAAGAAAGGAATGAGGGGAAATGTAGGAATCTTCAACTATGGGAAGATATCTACTTTGAGCTTCTCTATATTGAATCTGCAAATCACTATGATGAGACTTCTTGTGAAGAGTATTTACAAAAAGCGAAGAAAATCTCCCAAACTCTCTTTGAAGAATCTCTTCCTCTTTATTATGAATCTCCTAGCGAGCAAATTGCACTAGTTGAAAAGATAAAAGAAAATTTTGAAAGTAGTCATGACCCAGTAGTGAAAGAGAGTCTCCAATTGAATCATCTCCAATGAAAATGTACCCCCAACCCTACAACCAGCATTTTTTAACCTATGTAGTTGACACTTTTGATCACGCAATTCCTAGTGTCTTGGTTGAGCCATACTTGGACTCTTATTAACTTTTTCTGCATCTTCAACAGAGTATAGTAAATGAGTTCATTCAGTTTATCAAAGATCGTTCTCAAAGCTTCTATCCGTTTGAGTGGGTGCATATGATGATATTCAAGAAAAGGTTGGAGCATAGGAGGAAGAATTCACATGAGTGAGCGAGCTACTCTTTGGACCTCAAGCTATGGGGGTCAGAGCTTTCCAAAAAGGACGGCATGTTATGTGCCTAGACACTACATTTTTATTATGCAAAAACATTTACGCATATGATATTATGGCTCCTAAAAGGTGAAAGGAAGTAAAACAACCTATGGAGACTTTATGAGATTATGACCTTCTATTCAAGGATTTATTATGTCAAAACCCAAAAAGGATTGACAACAAACTCCAACAAGAGTGGTTTGCAGCAGATCAAACTAAAGGTTAAGAGGAGCTATAAGAGCACAAAACATGCAAACAAATGAAGATAATCCACAATCATGGAAACAACATCTATAACATATTTCAAGAATGGTGGCAATTTTATGAGAATATCAACTTCATGTTAATGTCCCAAAATGCCTTAGTGGCAAAACAGAAGTGGCTTATCTTGGGTTTCTTGTTGATTCCAAGGGAATAAGAGTTGACTCATAAAACATAGTAACATACCAATCCTAATCGATTAGTCCATTCCTTACATTAGTATGGAACTTTGTAGTTTCCTTCATTTAGATAGTTTCCCAATAATTTATTCTTGATTAATAGGATTTGTCCTTTCCCTTATACCAACTAACAAATGTCTAGCATATCTTTTATCTAGACAATGGCGCAAGATGAAGCTTTAAATCATTGAAACAGAGCCTATGTTCTACAACTTCCTAACCTGACTCAACCATTTGAAATTGAGGCTGATTGCAACTATGTTGTTACTTTTGAAAAGTTTTCACAAGTAAAACAAATATCCCATCTATGATAAAGAGCTTTATGGCCTAGTAAAAACCATTAAATATCGGTGCCATTGTGTTGTTGTAGTAGTTGCATGAGGCACCCTCACACAGGTCGGCCCAAGTAAATATAATAATAAAATGTATTTATTATTGCATAAGAGAAGTCAGCCCCAGTTAAGAAGACAAGTCAGCCCAGTTGGAAAAATAAAAAGCACCAACATAAAGTATAAATAGAAGGGTGCCTCCTTCATTTTACACATTAACCACTCAAGCAAGTTCGCTCCAGCAACTGGGAAATTCACTCAAGACAGCAGAAGACTGATTCAGAGGGTTTTCAGCATTGAAGAAGTTCTCTCTTGTTTCTTGGGGTTTATGCTCCTACTATTTGGATGTACATCAATCTCTATTGGAAGGTGTGAGCTCGGGGGAGACAATAGTGTTGCATTGTCTATGGTTGGGAGTTGATAGATTATCACCGTGGTTGAAAAAACTCCATAACCATTATTGTTTCTGTGATTGGTTATTCTTTTAGTGATCCTAGTTATATTGCTATAAAATCTAACATGGTATCAAAGCATTTCTAAAAGAAGCCATTGCTGGAAACCAGGGCACCGCATTTTAGAGTGTCTTCAACCTCAAACGATCTCGAAAGGAGCATAGAGCAATTTTCCCTACGAGGGCGCATTCTTCCATGTTGGCCAAATTCAGTTTGGTGAAGTTTCATTTTTTGACCTAATACTGTCGAGGTCAAGACCTTGGGCTCCATAGATGTAGCCCTTACGTCCACAGTTTTGGCTCAATCTTACCTTGCTCCAACTCCCCTTGGTAGGGCACACCTATCTATGGACTCAAATTTGCAATTATTCACAATTCAAAATTGACCTAGCTCCTACCAGGGTTTCTAGTTTAGTTCTGCAGTCAAGATGATTGGCATGAAAGTTGAAGATAAGCTTGATGGGAATTCCAATTTCAGCTCATGGAAGTCTAGGATTCTTCTTATCTTAGAAGAAAATGATCTTTTGAAGTTTGTGAATGAGAAGGTTTCAGAACTAGAAGAGGAAGCCGAGAAGACTCAGTGGAGGAAGAATGATGCTAGGGTAAGGAGAATCTTGGTAGATTCACTAAAGGACCATTTGGTTCCTTAGATCTCTCAGAAGAAGACTACCAAGAAGATGTTTAGAGCCTTGAGGAAGCTATTTAAAGATAGCAATATCAACTGTGCCCTTGCTTTGAGAAACCAACTATCAAATCTCAAGATGTCAAGGTCAGAATCACTTGCTTCCTACTTCAAGAGGATCTCAAAGCTATGAGATCAACTAAGCACCATTGGAGATCCACTTGATGATAGAGAACTTGTCATGAACACTCTTAATGGTCTTCCTCCATCTTGAGAACCATTCAATCAGAGTCTTAGTTGGGCAACAACCCAAGTTGCCCAAGTTTGATTGTATATGAGCAGTTTGCATGCAAGAAGAGACAAGACTTGTAGCAAGAGGCAGGATACATGGCACCCAACACGAAGAAAGTCAAGCCCTTACATCTCACGTCAAGAAAGGAAAAGGTAAGGGACTGAAGTTTCATGACAAGAAAGACAAAGGTGGAAGATCAAGTCCTATTCCGGATCAAAAGGAAAAGAAGGATCTTTCATAGATCCGGTGCTACAGATACCATAAATATGGACACTTTGCAAGACAATGTCATGGTTCAAATAAGAGGAAGCATGAAGCCTCCACTGTAGGATGTTGATGAAGACACTTCTCACAAGAAGCCAAGGGATGATCATAATACGGAGTTCTTTTTCTAGTACTCCCTATGGTGAGGTGATGATGTGAAGATCCAGAGTGCGATGGACTCCCAGCAAGAAGATGAAGATCAGAGGACTCTCATAATTCCTACAAGGAGGCAGTGGGATCCCACCCACAAAACAATAAAAGATAAGTATTTGGATTTATTGCTCTTAAAGATTAGATCTATTTGAAAATATTCTATATGCAGATCTATATTGCTAGAATTAGGAAGTTTGTTGAGCATGTGATATAGTTCTCTTATTGATGAACGATAGGCTCATATGGTATTTCTTATGTACATGATTGTTTAAATACCCTGTAATGTTGCACAACATTCCATGATCCCATCTTGGATGATATCTCCTTCTAACATGCTTAGAGTAGTGCACACTCTTGATAGTATGTTTTAATGGAGATAGCAAGCATCCAGATAGTTACTATATATATGTTGTGGCGAAGCATTGGCTAAGATGTTTATATAACTGTGTGAACCATTGCATTGAAATATGAATTGATTAAATTTGATTATGCAATGTCGCTAACCACCTGACGGGATTTACTTGTAGGGAAAATACCATATGGCCTACAAGAAAAAAATGATGAGACTTGTCCTGAAGGACAAGTGATGGACGTATAGATCTTGTTGATATTCATATTGTTCATAAGCAAGAAGCTTCTAGGAGCATGACTCTCAGCCCAAGCTACATATCAGGAAGAAAGATGACTTCCAAACAAAGCAATTAAATGGAAGTCATGACTATTCAGCAGTAACAATAAATAGATGAGGACCTAATACATCCAGCTATATGTGGATACATGATCCACCGGCCCAGAGGATCTCATATAGAGATTTCTGAATGGGAGCAGAAGGCTCCAACGAATGTCGGTCTCTCTACTACAGATATTTGTTTCTTCAATGATTTATGTAAAGCAGTTGGTTTCCAGTTAGAGTCATGACAGATAGATTAGAGTATGTTAGTCCTGGAGGACGAGAGTTACTTAGTTGATTTCTGAGGAGACAGAGGGAGTTAGCCCTTAAGATGAGGATCTTGGACTATTGCATCACTTATTGATGGTGTGGCAAAAACCTGATGAAGTCTTCCAAGGTTAAGGGAAGAGCACAATTGTGATCCTGAGCAGATCTAGCATGATGACTATGAGTACACGGCTACACTAATGACGATGTTGTTTTTTATTCAGATCCCACCATACAGACAGTTGAAAGGATCCTTTATGTACTTGGTCGTCACCAAGACGGATACTTACATTTTTAGTAAGGAACTGTGCTGTGAGAACTAGTGTTCATATTGGCACTTGAACTGATCTCTAAAATACGCAGATGGACTAGCCTATGGATAGCCCCAGAGAGGGAGCAGGATGCTTAGCTACAGAGGGAGCAAGACACTCTTAACACGGAGGGAGATCTCCCAGACACCCTGTGATGGGGTGGGGAGATTAGTCTCTTGATACTCTCCCATACAGGTGCATGAATTCAGTCATGTGATTTGTTATGATTTAATTTATTTGCATTACATGTCTAAAATAGGGAAGGACATAAATGTCTACCCCAATATATTTGATGCCTCTGTTAGTTGATATGTGTGCATGTCTATAGGTTTTCAGAAGATCTTATGAAGAGCACACTAGAACCTGTATGATATAGGATGGGACCATACTTTACTCCCTGACACTCTCTGATGGAATGGGAGATTGGTCCCATGATTGACTTCCTTGATAAGAGGGAAGTTTGACTTTACTCCTGACACTCTGTGATGGAGTGGGGAGGTTGGATCCATGATTATATCGCTCGCTAATGTTGATTTTTCTGAGCAACATCGAGAGCCATTCTCTTAGGAAAATGGAGACTCCTGGTCCGGGACTAGGGTGTGGACTCAACGTAGAGTTGAGTGATCATTCTGTTGAATGATGATATCTGGTCCGGGACCACGATATGGACCCAGTCCAACACTGGGGGGACTCAACCTTGAGTTGGGTGACCATTCTATTGAATGGTGACATCTAGTCCGGGACCAAGATGTGGACCCAATCCAGCACTGGGGGGGACTCAACCTTGAGTTGAGTGACCATTATGTTGAATGGTGACATCTGGTCTGGGACCACGATGTAGAACCAGTCTAGCACTAGTAGACTCAACCTAGATCTGAGTAGCCATTCTTTTGAATGGAGGCACCTGGTCAGTTACCAGGAATTCACCTAGTCCGGAACTAGGAACTCAACCCGGGGTCGAGGGCAATTCTCTTGGAGAATGGAGGCGCTTGGTTTGTTACCAAGTATTTGACCTAGTGTCAAATTGTGCAACCTATGGCTGAGGCACATAGTCTGTTACCAAGAAGACACTATAAGCCCTAGACCGGGTCTAGGCATGTGTGACACTCTGACCCTTGATCAATGGGCTTTGCGATCTTCTCCAAGGCTTAGCTACCCTTGGTTAAGATACCTTAGTACCCTATCTTGGTGTCACACAGAGTGTGAAATAAAAGCATTAGTAATTCTCTCTGTTTATGATGATGTACTTTGAGTGGTGATGAAAGACCACCTTGACCACATGTATTGACCATAGGGACACTTGAAGAAGGCTAAAGCAAAAGTCAAAAATACATAAAGACCCTTAGTACCACTAAGGTGTAAAAGAGAAAGTGCAAAAAGACCTTTAGAACCACTAAAGGCAAAAGTCAAAATTAGAAAAGAACAAAATAATATTATTTCAATCTTTCTAATTTTGGTCCACTTACAGGTGACTCAAAGGATATAAAAGAAGATCAAGTCATCTCATTATTACATACACTTTGCTCTCACAAGTACAGCTGCTCCATAGAAGAAGACTTCGTTGGTCAAGGAAGAGAAGGAAGTTTTGTGTATGCCCTAGCATGGATGAGTCTAGCTAGGGCATCCACATTTATCTTTAGATCAAAACCCTAAACTAGGGTTTTATCAACAAAAGGGATGCCAAGGCTACTACCCACCCTCGGGCAGCCTACAAGCATACCCGTAGGGTCTCAGGCAGCAGCCAACAAACCCGTAAGGGCTATTGGGTTTGTTCAGACCCTCAGCTACCCAACAAACAGCCCGTAAGGGATGCTATGTATGCAGTAGGCCCTTCGAGCTAACAGCAGAGGCCACGGGCAGGCCTCCAGGCATACAGCAAATGCCACGGGCAGGGTCCCGAGCACACTCCAGCAATTCGGGCTAGCTCGGGCAGATCCGGGAGAAGTATCCGGGCAAGAGCAAAAGAACCCAACAGGATTCAGGTAGCAGTAAGGTTGCCCAACAAACCTCTGGGCAGCCCAGTAAATTTTAAAGGCAGACAGGCCATTAGGCAGAAGGAAAATGAATTCGAGCAGAGGGCAGGTTAATCCGGGCAGAAGGCAAAACTGTTCGAGCAGTCACACAAAAAATTGGGCATCCTGCTAAATCTAGGCAAGAGAGAGAAATTAGGGCAGCAAGCCCTAATTTGCTAAGAAGCCCAAATTGGGGAATTCTGTGTAAGCATCTTCTGTAATTGTGGTACAAACCCAATTAGGGTTTGTGGATTTTTTGAAGAACTCAATCATCTCATTTACGAGATGAATTACTAATACTTTTGGGGGTTTTGTCCTTTAAAGGTTTCCCCAGTGAAAAACCATGTGTTCAATGTGTTGATGTATTGATGTTGTTTACTGCACTTGTCATTTGTTTATGTTAGTCTGCAAATTTTAAAAGTATTCATCATGTTATCACATATATAGTAGCCAGGCTACCATATTCTATTTTTCAGATTTCAGTACACTGTTCAGGCCATAGTTGCATATATCGGCGATATATCGCCGACATCGCGATATATCGCGACACAATAACCCCGGCGATATATCGCCATCAATTTATCACGATAAATTCCGATATTTTCAATATATCGCGATATTTTAATATATCGCGATACTTTCCGATATTATCGT
>LPNX010901631.1:104275-148878 GCA_001517045.1 Pseudotsuga menziesii | reverse complement strand
CATTTGCCGATATTTTCCGATATTTTCGCCGTTGTTGCCGATAAGTTTCATTCCGGACCCCCGGCGATATATTCGCCGACACGATATATGTAACTATGGTTCAGGCCAATTCCCCTACATATGAGATGCTAAGATGAGCATCTATAATGGATCATGATTTGATTGATGGACTATAGTACTATCCCATGCCATGACTAAGTCTCGGAACACTCAGATTTGAGGACTAATATAGTCATTTTAGCCATTTGCAGAACAGTTATTTGTGGCCAGAGTTGTATCAGTGCTTTAGCAGTGGACAGATGTTGGTTCAGATGGATTATTTACATGTTTATGACTCAATTATCTTGTGTTATGGTTATCATCGCTCTTATACTCATTCTTGTGACATGTATTAGCACTTAGTTTCATGATTTGGCGATCATATAAATATGTGGACTTGGATGTATTGTTATGATGTCCCTACTCAGACCTGGAAGTTCTTGATCTATACTCATTGGTTTTACCCTCCTTAGGGAGAATAGAGGTAGCCATTCTCACCATACTTTGGCTTGCTAGTGTTGGTTTCATTATTCACTGTCTCCACCCATCCATTACCTTCCCGTTATGTTTCCAAACCCGACCTACTACTTGACTTGTGGCATGGAGGACCTTTCCCCACTAGAGCATTTTGGTTGGACAAGCTTCCCTGTTTATTTGTGTCTCGGCTCTGAGTTACCTAGGTTGTGTTGGCTAAACCTGAAACAAGTAGCGCTGCCATCAAAACAATGTATTTGGAAATGAATATCTTATGAAAAAAGCGCATTCATGAAAAGTAGTGTTTTTAAACATACATGAATGCAAGGCAAGCCTAATGAAATTGGCTTTGAAGTACAATGAAATGAATATCTTAGAACATTCATGAAAAGTAGTGTTTTTGAAATAACATGAATGCATAAAGCCTAAAATAATAATAAAAACTGTGAAATAAATACACGGACCAAGGCTATGAAAAATCAAAGACCCAAAAAAGCAATGGTTCCTAAAGTTATATCTAATGATTGCTGGCCTCACTTGTATTGATTTGGATTGTGAGCATTTGTCAAGGTAAAAAAACATTTCTGAAAGTAGCTTTACCCATTTGTGAGACATCGCCATCCCCTGTGTTGTTGCTTGTCCGTCATATGCTAGAGTGAGTATTCCCTTTCCATATCCGAAGTGTCACAGTGTCAAGTTGGTGGTCACCCTTTGCCCTAGCCTTATGAATTTTAGCCTTCACCCTTCATTAGCAAATTGACTACAACTAAGAAGTGAGTATGGTTTTGAAAGTCTGGTCTTAGTTATAATTAATAAATGTAAACCTTATATATTTGGTTGATAGATCGCCAGTGAAATGATTGTTACTTGTTATGATTATTACTTGAATGATTTGTAGAGCATGTCTTGATCTTTGAACACTTGCAGCGGATGGATGACAACCTAGGTTATATTATATGGTCATTTACAGATTATTATTTTGTCTATCTGGGTATATTGAACATTTTAGATGATCATGCAGATACCTATAGAGTGTATGAGTATACACCTTAGATGGATTTGGACTCCCTGAGTCCAGTGAGACAGATTGTTTTCAGTTCTGGGCACTTACATTGATGATTTGGCTCAGTGTACCTTTCTGGTGCAGTTCTGCCATACTGGATGGCCTGTCTAAGCAGAGAGATGATTTTCTTGGATCTCCTAGGGCGTTGTATGAGGAAGGGGGTGTCCAACCACTTGATTGTACCATATTACCCCCCTCCCAGAGAGCATGGTGGGCTCAGTTGGATAACGCAGGCAACCTAGGAGGCAGTTTTTGGTATATCACGTTTCCCGAGGCAGATAAAAATATTTAAAATGGCTACTGAAGAATTCGATTTGGGCTATTGTGGCAAGGAATTGGCATGGGATGAGTTCTGATGATGAGTGTGATGTCTTCCACTCCTTCTCCAGTAGTTGCAGCACCTAGATGGGCCCACATCTATTTTTCGGGCATATTTATTATTTTCTGGAGCTTTTTGGAGGCTCACGATTTCCTCAAGGCACAATTTCACAGTTAAAAAATGATATTATTTGTATTGCGCCATGGGAACACCCAAAAGGAGTTAGTTAACACTCCCTGGACCCACCATGTGCTTCATTTATTTTTTGTTGAGTGGGATCCCCTCTCCTAGGGTGATTTAGTCCACTTTTATATTATATTATTGTATTGATCCATGTATTGTATGTTGAGCTCATCTCAACCATTGATTAGAACATTTGTATCTTTTAATCTTAGCCACCCATTTGAAAAGTGGTTAGGATTTTGGTTCTCTCATTCCTATTTAAGGAGAGAGCATGTCATTTGTAAAGGGGTCTTTGGCTGTTGGATCTGGATAATAGAAAAACTTTTCTTGTGGAAATTCTTGGATCTCCTTTGCATCTGGTGTTCTTAGATGGTGATTGGAAAATATTTTGCTTCCTAGCATTTGGGTATTTGTTGTGGGATCTATATTTTTTCAGGAAACATTGTCTTGTCTACAGGAGGGCGACTTCAACTTGGGCGTTTTTGCAGGGCTTCCTCAACTCACATGGCTTGGATGCGTTTTGTATCAGGGGGTTTTCATTAGCATCAATGTGATCTATGATTTCATCTTGCTATTTTTCTGTAGCATTTATTTTTTTCTCATGATGCAGCAAATCTGATATGGTTGACGTTTGTTGTCCAGGAGAGAGGGCGCATTGGCTTCTTGGGGCAAAACGTTGGGCATAGAACTCACTCAAATCTTCTCAAATTGATCGGGATAGCAGGGATCATCATCATCAAGGCATCTACAAGGTTTTCCAGGTAAGATCTACAGGTTAGTATTTCTCTTCCAGATCTCAATCCATTGGCACCTATATTTCCATTTTCATCTTAAAACCTTAAACATTAAAAAACCAAAAAATATTATGGCTCAACCCACTTGAGTTCTCGGCAAACCATTTCTGGGTTTTGTAGATCAGGTCATGCCCTAAGTGGGTCTTCCTCAACGTTGAGCTAGAAGTGACTCTATTGCCCTAGATCTGAAAAACACTGATCTTCAAACCCTAGCGCTACCTTCCATGTTGCCCCCTTTTCTCGAAATTTGATCTTTTCGCAAAACCACTTTTTGGGTTTGTAGATCGGGTCTAAACCTAGGTGGGTCTTCTCCAACACTAGGCATAAAATGACTCCATTGCCCTAGATCTGAAAGGCATTGATCTCTAACCCTAGCGCTACCGATTCTTTTGCCTTTTTTCCCTTGCGTTTTGACCTTCTCCTGTTGACTCGGGTGCCTTGACATTGTCATACCTTCCTTCGAGTCTATCCCTTGGTACTAGATAGCCCCAATCTCGTTCTCACATGTCTGCATTGGTCACGTTTCCCAAGGCAGTGGATATCTTCACCTCTTGCTAGTACCTTAACCCGAGATCTAGTATTTACCTCATAGGTCATCTGTGTCCCAACTTGGATCAAATCTCATATCTCCTAAAACCTGATCCAAAGCCTTAGTTCACCTAGTGACATCATAGATCTAGGGTTTCCATCACCTTACACCTTATGTACCTCAAGTCCATTTGATCTGATCTGGTGTCTAGGTCCAATCTCTCCTGTCGAGAATAGATTTGGGTCTCCCCCATTGTTGTCTTGGGCTAGGATAACATAAAGTGAAGACTGCCTTGATTGGCGTGACAACCATCCATTTGGGAGTCGAGGCAATCTTGGTTCCACCTCCTTAGTTGCTTGTCCCTCTACCGTCCATTTTGGATCCATCTCACATAGGCGACTACAAGGTTGGCGATAACACAAGCTAATGCTAAAAATTCAACAGCTAAGAGGGAAGGCTGAGTTCTGTGTGAACACCTTGTCCTATGTGGATTGTGGTTCTGTGTGAACCAATATGAGTTTTGTGTGGACTCCTGAGTTTTGTGTGAACACCCTGTTCTAAGTGGATTGTGGTTCTATGTGAACCGATATGAGTTCTATGTGAACACCTTGTCCTATGTGGATTGTGGTTCTATGTGAACCAATATGAGTTCTTTGTGGACTCTTGAGTTCTGTGTGAACACCATTTCCTGTGTGGACCATGGTTATGTGGTGAACCAATACGAGTTCTATGTGGACTCCTGAGTTCTATGTGAACACCTTGTCCTGTGTGGACTGTGGTTCTGTGTGAACCGATATGAGTTCTGTGTGGACTCTTTCTCCTGTGTGGACTATGGTTCTATGTGGACTCTTTCTCCTGTGTGGACTATGGTTCTGTATGGACCGATATGAGTTGTGTTGAGTCTCTGGGTTGGTGCCCAGCAGCTCTTGTGGTTGGGAATGACTCATCACTGGGTTGGTTTCCAACAACCCTTGTGGTTGGGAGATTTATGGGTTGTATCCCATTGTCCCTTGAGGTTGTAGCCCATGCAGACATGATGAAAGTCTCACATGAGATTGTAGCCCTTGTGAGATGACAAGAGGTTGTGCCCATGTGGTCATCATAAGGTTGTATCCCATGATGTGGTGATGCCTCACTAGTGGTTGTAGCCCTAGTGAGTTATTTGTTAGAGATAGTGCAGCTGCGAGAGCCATTCTCTGAATGCATCCTAGTCGGTTCACTAGGAATCATGGTCAGTTAACCAAGCAGTGTAAGTCCCTAGCAGGTACCATGGGGCCCCCAACAGTTTATTGGGGTTCTTGGTCTAGGACCAAGTAGATTGAAGCCATGGCAAAGTCCCTTGCATGTGGCTAGAGCCCTAATCTGTCTCTAAGGCATTCTAGTCAAGGACCAGACAATTTCTTGGTCATGAGGACCAAGCAGATCCTGCAGGTAGAGATAGAAACATCCTGGTCCGTGTTGGAAATTATGCAACTTCAGAAGTTATTATTATTGTACTTGTATTGTATTTCCTTGTACCTCCTACGAGAGATTATACTAATGTAATTACTCATGTAAACCCTAGAAAGAATCAATGTAAGCCTTGCGGAAAGTTTACACAAGCAAAGAATAAAATAAAATTATTTTTGTATTTCCCAAAGGTAGGTCGGCCCAATTAGTTAGACAAGTCGTCCATGTTAGGGTAAAAGTCGGTTTTTGTAATCTGTATAAATAGAAGGCTAGTGCACCTCATTTAGTCACTCATCCAACACAAGCAAGTTCGCTCTCTCTCCTGGAGAAGTTCGCAGCATCAGCCAGAAGGAGGTTTTCCATGGTTTTATCTTAGAGACTTCTCTCTCTCTCTCTCTCTAAAGCTATCATCTTTATACGAAGGTTTGTTGAGTTTTTCCCGATTGGGTTTCCCAGGATAAATTCTTGTGTTCTTTGTTTATGTTTTGTCTTTTTTCTAGAGATCCTATTGTTTATTTGCAATTAAGTTATACTGCTATAATCTTGTAAAAACTAATATATTATCAAAGCAATTCTAGAAGAGGCCATTGTCGGAAGCTAGGGTTTGACCTTCCAAGGCCTTCTCTCATCTATTCAACAGAAAAAGAGTTGTGAAAACTTCGGTGTAGGGGAGGCGCATCTTTTGGTGAAGGAAAAATCAAATTCCGAGAAGTTTCATTTTTGACCTAATTCCACTGCTGCAGAAATTAAGGTTTCAAGTTTTGTGCTGATCAGGCCACTGTTTTGGCTCAACCTCACCTTCCTTCAACTGGCCTTTATAGGGTGCATCTATCTGTGAGGTTAGTTTTTTTAAATTCAAAAGTTCATTTTTGACCTAACTCCTGCTAGGGTTTCTGGTTCAGATCTACAGGCAAGATGATTGCAATGAAGGTTGAAGATCGTCTTGATGGGGCTACAAACTTCATGTCCTGGAAGCCTAGAGTCCTCATCTTGGAAGAAAATGATCTTTTGAAGTTTGTCAATGAGAAGGTTCCGGAACCAAAAGCGGAAGAAGACAAGTCCCAGTGGAGGAATAGTGATGCTAAAGCAAGAGGATTCTAGTGGACTCAATCAAGGATCACTTGGTTCCGCAAGTCTCAGAAAAGAAGACAGCTAAGAGATGTTCAAGACTCTGAAGAAGTTATTTGAACACAGTAGTATCAATGTGACTCACATTGAGGAACCAACTATCAAACATGAAGATGATCAAGTCCGAATCAATCGCCCCATACTTTATGAGGATCACCGAACTTCGAGACAAGCTAAGGACCAGTGGAGATCACCCTGAACATTCCTGCATGAAGAAAAAAGCTTGATGAAATGACTCTTCTCCTTGAGAGGAACAATATCAATCTTCCTGAGAGTGTTAGGAAGAGAGATAATCATGATCGGGACATCCAGCCAGAAAAAGGACATGCCCTCATGGCAACTGTTTCGAAGCCTAGAGCTCTCCTCATAGACTCTGGTGCTTCGAACCATATGGGGGGAAGCAAAGAATCCTTTTCATTCCTGGACTCCGACAGCAACATTCCCATCCACATGGGATATGATTCTCAGATCATTTCGAAGGGCAAAGGCACTGTAAAACTTAAACATGGAAGCTTCTTTGATGTTCTGTATATACCCTCCTTGGCCTCCAATCTGTTGAGTGTTTATCAAATGAAACACACACGAGTGCCCAAGAGAGTTTCTTTCAACCCAAATGGTGTTGAGATCTCAGAGATTGCATCTGGGAAACTCATTACAATAGGTCTAGCGAACCATCATGCTAATACTTATGAGTTTTCCAAGTTTTTGCCGGATGCAAATCCCACCGATCTTCTGACTCATGGGAATGAGGTCAATAGGCTGTGGCATGAAAGATTTGGACATTTGAACTTCAAGTACTTGCAGCAACTTCAAAAACATTCCATGGTGGAAGGTCTCCCAACCATCAAAACTTCCAGTGGAATTTGCAAAGGTTGCATTGTCGGCAAACACCCTAAGCACAAATTTGATCGGAGAAAGGCAAGCCGTGCAACAAGTATTTTAGGGCTGATCCACTCTGACATCAGCGGACCCATGCCTACAACCTCCATGAGTGGTTCAAGGTATGTGCTCACCTTTATTGATGACTTCTCCAGATTCACTAGGGTTTTCTTCCTAAAGAAAAAATATGAAGTTCTTGATAGATTCACTGAGTTCAAGGCATCTGTTGAGAATGCCTCTGGGAGGAAGATAAAGTCTCTCAGATCTGATAATGGAGG
The DNA here is from genome assembly GCA_001517045.1 of Pseudotsuga menziesii. NCBI lineage: Eukaryota > Viridiplantae > Streptophyta > Pinopsida > Pinales > Pinaceae > Pseudotsuga > Pseudotsuga menziesii. The sequence goes on along the minus strand of LPNX010901631.1, from coordinate 141,743 downwards.
AGAGTATATCAAGTCTGAGCTGCTGCAAATATGTGCTAAAGATGGGATCCAAATCCAGCACTCCATTCCCTACACACCCCAGCAGAATGGTGTAGCAGAAAGGAAAAACTGGGCCCTCAAAGAGATGACTACCTGCATGCTGGAAGCCAAAGGTTTGGCTGCAAATCTTTGGGTTGAGGCAATGAATGTTGCTGCTTACATTCAGAATAGGGTACCTCCCTCTTCCGTGAAAGGAAAAACTCCTTTCGAGGCATACTTTGGGCACAAACCAGATGTGTCCAATTTCAGAGTTTTCAGGTCCACTGCTTGGGCTCGAATTCCACTTGACAAGAGGAAATCTTGGCAACCGCAGAGTATTGAGTGTTTGTTCAATGGGTATCCAGAGGAATCAAAGAGATACAAACTTTTGAATATCAGAACCAAACAGATATTCACTGAGAGAAGTGTCCGCTTTGAAGAACCTCTCCAAGATGTAGAACTAGTCGAGGAAGAAACTGCTGAAATTCCCTCCTGTTTTGCTGATCATTCTGATGATGAAAATGGAAGTGAAGGCTCTGATATTTTAGATCTGGTGTCTGATATCAGTGAACATAATATATCAGGTTCTGAATCAGATTCAAATCAGCCCACTCATCTCCCAAAATGGGCCAAAAAGACACTCTCTTCCGCCAGGACAAATGTTGGAAATCCTGCTGATCCAAGCAGAACCCTGTCAGATTTTCAAAGAGCAGGTATTGCTCTTTCTTGTCATGATTCCTTGTTGTTTGAGACCTGTTATATGATGATTGGGTCTGATCCCAAGTCCTACTACCATGCTCGGAAAGATCCCAAATGGCAAGCTGCAATGGATGAAGAGTCCAACTCTCTCCGAAAAAATGCAACATGGGAGCTACTTTCCCTTCCACCTGGGAGGAAACTTGTTCAATGCAAGTGGGTATATCGGACAAAGGTTGCTACAGATGGCTCAACCTGCAAGTATAAAGCACGGTTGGTTGCAAAAGGGTTCTCCCAAGTCCAAGGAGTGGACTATCATGAGACCTTTGCACCGGTGGCAAAGATGGATTCCATAAGGCTAGTTTTGGCCATTGCCGCATCCAAGCACTAAGAGGTGCATCACATGGATGTCAAGAGTGTTTTTCTTCGTGGAGACCTGCAAGAAGAAATATACATGAAGCAACCTAAAGGCTATACATCAGATCCTTCCTTGGTTTGTAAGTTGCAGAAATCTTTATATGGGTTGAACCAAGCCCCAAGATCTTGGTATGCCAAAATGGATGCCTTTCTGCTCTCACAGAACTTCCAAAGATGCAAATCTGATCCAAATGTATATTTGCAGCAGTATGAAGGTAATATTCTGATCATAGTATCGTATGTGGATGATCTTTTGATAACAGGAAGCACACTTGCTTCGATTGCCTTTATAAAACTGCTCTTCATGATGCTTTTGAAATGAGTGATTTGGGCCTGCTGAGACAGTTTCTCGAGCTTGAAATCACTCAAGACTATAATGGGATAATGGCGACTCAATCAAAATATATTTCAAACCTGTTAATTAAGTTTAACATGGCTGATTGTAAGGTTGCACCATTTCCTTTCCTCTCAGGAATCAGTCTTGAAGAGGGAAAATCCACTCCACACATGGATTCCACTATTTACCGCCAGTTGATCGGAAGCTTGCTATACTTGACACATTCAAGGCCTGACATTTGTTATGCCGTGAATGGTGTATCAAGATATATGCAGCAGCCTCATGAGCTCCATTGGAAGGCAACCAAGAGGACCCTTTAGTACATTCAGGGCACTAGATCCTACGGCATTCACTATGCTGAAGATTCTGAGCTAGAGTTGGTCGGTTTTACAGATTCAAATTGGGCGGGGGATACCATAGATCGGAAGTCCACTTCCGGGTATGTGTTTATGTTTGGTGGTGGCCCCATTTGCTGGTCCAGCAAAACGCAGGCTGCCATAGTACTTTCTTCAACAAAGGTCGAGTACAGGGGAGCAGTAAATGCTTGCATGTAGGCAATTTGGCTACGAGGCATTTTGTCAGAGTTTGAGATTGGTCTTGTTGTATCCACAGTCATATATTGTGACAACCAAAGTGCTAGCAAGATCTCAACAGATCCAGTTCAGCGGCAGAGGACCAAACATGTTGAGATCCACATGCACTACATCAAGGAGTTGGTGCATGACAAGACAATTGTTCTGCAATACTGCCTTACAGATGAGCAGATTGCAAATATTTTCACCAAGAACTTTAATGAAAAAAGGTTCACTTACCTTCATTCACTATTGGGGGTGAGTTCATCAGGGTGAAGACAATTACTTCTTTAGTGTTCAGCTTGAGGGGGGTTTTGTTCCCACTGGGTTTTCCCCTTTTCCTCACTTAGCATTTATTTGAGCATTTTAGAGTTACTTTTTGTACAGGGTGACCTATGGCCTTTGTTGTCGGGGCCCTAGCATTTGTGTTTTACTCCTTCATGAGTATAGCTTAAGGGGGGTGTTGGAGTCATTATCCAACCCACACATCTTTATTTGGTCAATTTGGCCTAATTATCCACTTATCCTAAGTTATTGACTCGAATTACTGACATCAGCATCAACACAAGCACACTCCTTCAATCAGGGAGGCCAACTAAGCCTTCTCCTTCAATCAGGGAGGGTAACTAAGCTTCCTCCTTCAATCAAGGAGCAATTCTGGGATGATATGCATGACCTAAGCACCCCAATTAAGTTAACTAATGGTTATTCCACCTACTTTCAATTAAATTGCAGCTGCATGGGCGCCTCCATTACTATTTTGCCTATTTTTGGTAATTTCCAGTTAATTGGTGACTCAGTTCAGTTCAGTTGATCTCACCTAACTGAAGTCAGATATGCGCCCCCACCTACTGATTGACATGCAGTTGAGTTCTATTCCATTAGACTCGGTCATTACTGCCTTCGATTTAGTTAGGTTCAGTTAGAGTCAATTATGGTTGTGATTAGTGGTTAACTGGTGTGTTTAGTGTGGCTAACTGACAACTAAGCCACTCTCATGTTATGCAATTCGAATGACCTCCTTGGGATTCGTAATGTCTTGCTATTCATGCAAGTGTATCACATTGTATCTCTACTTTTGATTATTGAATACATTCTTACAGCGACAACTCCTAATAGTAGTGTGTTTCATGTCAAATTTATGTGCAATTGATTCTAAATCTTCTGTGAGTTGTTCCTTGGTCCTCTGATTACTGTGACTCAATTTTCATATGACCACTCTAAGTGGTCTTCCACCATCTTGGGAGTCTTTCACCCAAACCATAAGTGGTCGAACCAAGCTGCCCAAATTTGACAAGTTATGGGCAGATTGCACTCAAGAAGAGACAAGGATTGCAGCAAGGCAAAGACTCCATGGTCCTCAAGTTGAGGAGAATCAAGCCTTCATTACTCATGCCAAGAAAGGCAAGGGAAAAGGAAGGAAGTTTCACAACCATAAGCACCAATCTAGGAGACCAAGTTCTTCTCCAGATCGAAGGGAAAAGAAGAAGGATTTATAACACATACAATGCTATAAGTGTAAGAAATATGGTCACTATGCAAGGAAGTGCTTTAGTTCAAACAAGAGGAAGCATGAAGCTTCAACAATTGATGTGGATGAAGGTCATCATCGCAAGAAACATAGAAATGAAGATCGTACAGAATTCTTCTTCATATCAACATTATCAGGTGTTGTTCCCACCACTAGTGATGGAGGGCTTATAGATAGTGGTGCTTCTAAACATCTGATTGGTTATAAAGAGAATCTCTCAGAAGTTGTTGAGAAAGAATCTCATCTCTGTGTTGTACTTGGAGAGGATGCCAACTACACTGTGAAAGGATTTGGATCTACCTCTCTTCAATTAGAATCCAATAACTTCAATAACTTACTACACCTAAATGATGTACTTTACGTACCTAGTATGAAAAGAAACCTTGTCTCCATCTCTGCCTTAGAGGACAAGGGATATAGAGTTACAATTGCAAATGGAAAGGTGCTTTTATGGCACAGGAATTCTAGCATGAACACAACAAAAGTGATTGGTGTAAGGGAGGAGAGCTTGTATCGATTGAGCACCTTACCAACTCAAGCTTTAGTCCATGATTCCACTAACATAAGTGAGCTATGGCACAGAAAACTAACTCATCTAAACTATCAAGCTCTCCCAGCATTAAGGAACATGGTGACAGGTCTACCAATGCTTCATGTAGACCATGATGGTAAATGTAGAGGATGTGCACTTGGTAAGAATACCAAGGGTTCCTTTCTGAAAAGTGAAAGCAGATCCAAGGGAATATTGGATCTAATCCACTCTTACTTGTGCGGACCCATGATTCTTACTTCATTGGGTGGTTACAACTACTATGTAACATTTATTGATGACCACTCACAAAAGACATGGATATATTTTCTCAAGACCAAGGAATCTGAGGAAGTACTCAACAAGTTCAAAGAATTCAAAGCACAAGTCGATAATCTGTCAGGAAGAAGAATTAAGATCCTGAGATCAGACAATGGTGGAGAATATACCTCTACAAAATTCAACGATTTCTACAAGGAGCGGGAATTAAGAGGGAGCTCACAGTTCCCTACAACCCTCAAAAAAATGGGGTTGCGGAAAGAAATAACAAAACAGTTGTGGAGGGAGGCAAAGCCATGATACTTGATCAAAGTCTACCAATGTTCTTATGGGCATAAGCATCTAGAACAATTTTTTATGTACAAAACAGATGCCCTCATAAAATCTTGGAGAACGTGACTTCGGAAGAAGCTTTCACAGGAGTGAAGCCAAAAGTGGGCCACCTCTGTATCTTTGGCTATCCAGTCTACATTCATGTGCTCAAAGATAAAAGGACGCAGCTAGAACCTTCAGTCAAGAAGAGAACATTCGCGGGATTCAGTGAGTCTTCAAAGGCTTACAGAATATACATCCCAGGATCAAGGCAGATCAAAGTCGGCAGGGATGTGACCTTTGAAGAAGAGATGGCTATCTGAAAAGAAAGAAGATATGATATGGAGATCGATGATGACGAAGAGATGAGATAATCTCCCCCTTCAAAAGTTAAGGGGCAATTTGAAGAAAAGAATGAACCAATAGATCCCATTGATCCAATTGCTCTAGTTGATGCTCCCACAAATATGGCAGTGAGCCAGAAAAGGCCTAGATGGGCACAACAAACATTGCAAGATGTAGAGGGGCACAAAGCTCCACATGGCACTTATCGAGAAAGCAAAAGACCTCAAAGGTTCTCAAGTTATGTAGCATTGAGGAGTCACATCAATGAATCAAAACCTACCACGTATGAAGAAGCATCCAAACACCAAGTTTGGCAGGATGCCATGACGAAGGAATTCCAGTCCATCATGAAGAATGACGTATGGGAGGTTGTACCGAGACCTAAGGGGAAGTCAGTAGTGACTTCCAAATGGTTTTTCAAGATTAAACATGGAGCAGATGGTAGTGTGGAAAAACACAAGGCCAGATTTGTTGCCAAAGGATTCTCTTAGAAAGAGGGAATTGACTATGATGAAACAATTGGTCCTGTGGCTCGATATACTTCCATCAAAACCATCATTGTTGTTGCTTCAACTAAGGGATGGAAACTGCATCAGATGGATGTAAAGATCGTTTTCCTTAATGGTATTATCGAGGAAGAAGTTTACATTGAACAACCAAAAGGGTTTATTGTCCATGGAAAAGAGTCTCACGTATGTAAACTGAAAAATGCATTATATTGACTCAAGCAAGCACCTCGTGCTTGGTATGGACGAATAGACGGATACCTGGTAAACTTGGGATTCACAAAGAGTGATGTAGATCCCAATCTTTACTACAAGATTGAGGATAATGAGCCACTAATTTTTGTTTTGTATATGGACAACTTGTTTCTCACAGATAATGAGAAACTTATTGAATGGTGTAAGAAGAAGCTTGCCTCTGAGTTTGAAATGAAGGACCTTGGACTAATGCATTACTTCTTGGGACTAGAAGTATGGCAAAGACAGAAGGAAATTTTCCTAAGTTAAGAGATTCGGGATGTTGGACTGCAAGTCCATGGCTACTCCGATGGATGCAAATCTAAAGAAGCTAAAGGAATCTACTTCAAATTTTGATTTGATTGATCCCACCATGTATCGCTAGTTGATTGGATCCCTGATGTATTTGACGAACACCAAACCAGATATATGTTTTGCTGTGAACACTCTAAGCAAGTTTATGAGTGATCCAAGGCAGATTCACTGGGTTACTACAAAACATGCTCTCAGATACTTACGCGGAATTGTGGGATATGGACTCGGATATGCTTCAGGATGCGATTTGACACTACAAGGATTTTCTAATTCAAATTGGGTCGGATGTGCTACAGACAAGAAGAGTACTTCCGGATGTTGCTTCAATTTGGGTTCTGCATTAATTTCCTGGTGTAGCAGGAAGTAGCCATCAATAGCACTCATCACTGCAGAGGCCGAGTATATGGCTACCAATACAACAGCCCTAGAAGCAGTATGGCTTCGAAAACTCCTTGCAAGATTGTTTGGACAGATTCCAAGACCAAGTGATTCACTGTGATAATCAGAGTCGTATATAGATGTCAGTGAATCCTATATTTCACGATAAGTCGAAGCATATAGAGATTCGATATCACTACATTCATGATATGGTGCAGAAAGGTGCAATCGAGTTACAGTAGGTTTCGGTAGATGACCAAACTACAGACATTCTTACCAAGCCTCTTCTCACGACAAAGTTTGATTACTTTCGAAGAAGACTTAGAGTAGAAGAAAATGCATACCTTGTGGAGAGGGAAAGTTGACGCAGAAATTTACATTGTTTTCACATTGGTGCCTCTACTCGTTCCGGTTCTCAGCCTGGTATGGGAGAAATTCCATCAGCATTGTGAGACAAACATGTAATAGATGGTTGTGTACACTAGTGACCTCTGCTCGCCCTGGTTCTGAGCCTGGTATGGGAGAAATCCCATCAGCATATTGAGACGGGCAGGAAGTAGACGGTCGTGTGCACTGGTGACCACTACTCGTTCTGGTTCTCGGCCTGGTGTGGGAGAAATCCCAATGGCAATAGAGACAAACAAGTAGTAGATGGTCGTGTACACTGGTGACCACTATTCACCCAGGTTCTTAGCCTGGTGTGGGAGAAATCCCATCGACACTTGAGAGGACAAGTAGTAGATGGTCGTGTGAAGCATGTCCTACTTCTCGGTTAGAGACGAGCTTGTAGTAGATGAGATGTTGATTGTTGTACTCTCCGATGGACTGTGTAGAGTTGCAGAACTGTTGGATCTACCGATGGACTGAGTGGATCAGATACACGATGACACCTCTCGACGGACGGAGACAATGTTGAGAACCTTTAGTATGTATAGAGATGATCGAGACAGATGAGATGTATAGAAAAAACCCAAATGTTCATGATGCTGATGATGACCACATGTGAAGAATACCTTCCTTGTTTAGAGAGAGCGTTGGAAATTGTGCAACTTCAGAAGTTATTCTTATTGTACTTGTATTGTATTTCTTTGTACCTCCTATGAGAGATTATACTAATGTAATTATTCAAGTAAACCCTAGAAAGAATCAATGTAAACCCTGGGGAAAGATTACACAAGAAAATGATAAAATAAAATTATTTTTGTATTTCCCCAAGGTAGGTCAGCCCAGTAAGTTAGACAAGTCGGTCCTATTAGGGTAAAAGTCAGTTTTTGTAATGTGTATAAATAGAAGGCTAGTGCGCCTCATTTAGTCACTCATCCAACACAAGCAAGTTCACTCTCTCTCCTGGAGAAGTTCACAGCATAAGTCAAAAGGAGGTTTTATAGGGTTTTATCTTAGAGAGACTTTTCTCTCTATCTCTCTTTCTCCTTCTCTGCTCTCAGAAGCTACCATCTCTATACGAAGGTTTGTTGGGTTTTTCCCGATTGGGTTTCCCAGGATAAATTCTTGTGTTCTTTATTTCGGTGCTTTGTCTTTCTTCTAGAGATCCTATTGTTTATTTGCAATTAAGTTATACTGCTATAATCTTGTAAAAACTAACAGTCCAGGACCAGGCAGATTCTTGGTCAAGGACCAGGCAGATTCTTGGTCAAGGACCAAGCAAGTCCTACAGGTGTATTCTTGATCAGTTAACCAAGCGAATCTTGGTCAGTTAACCAAGATGACGATGTGTAATGTCCTCCTCTCCTAGGTCTTCAAGATGGTTGAGCTAGGTTGTTTCATCAAGGGACTGGGCACCCCTTGATGGAGTCACTAGCATTGATCTTAGGAGCAGTTAGGAGGAGCAATCAAGAGGACCAAAGGATCACATCATGCAGTGTGAACCTTCCTTATATGGTGATGATAAACTTCCAGTTATTGTATGAATTAATTGTGGACCACATACATTGAGAGAAAGAGATTAAAAGCATGTTTTCCTTTCCTTGTGGTTAGAAGGGTTGTCTTCCCACCTTGTCCTGTGGTTAGAAGGGTTGTCTTCCCAACTTGTCTTATGGTTAGAAGGGTTGTTTTTCCACCTTGTTGTTACATCTCTTTGTTAAAGGGTTGTTTTCCCATCTTGACTTGTGGTTAGCCTTACATTGGATTACTCTTGTGTTGACCCCTCCCATGTTGGCCCTAAATGCTAGCACCTCCGTTTGAGTGTGGTAACTTGACCCTTGGAATTGTTCTTGGTACCTTCTCCTAAGACGTCTTAACATTGAATTATATTTTTATATGTGGAACCTCCTAATAGAGATGACGTCTTGACCTTGTTTGGGAAACCCTAACCTCAATGACCAAATAGAAGGTGGAACCTTCTAGGGGTCCTTGAGAGGCTATAAAAGCTAGCCTAACCTTTCTTTATAACATCATCTTGAAGAAGCATTTTAGCTCTGATTTATTGTGTGACTGATCTAAGGTTTCAACAATCTTGTTTGGATGAAGTCAAAGGCTGATTTAGGGTTGAGTTAATATTCTAAGGTTGTTGTTTGCTTCCTGTGGGTACCTTCAGCTATTAGAATCCTGTTAGGGTTGTTGTCCACCTAGTTGAGGTCTGCGTTGGACTGTTTGGGGTGCTTCTAGGGCAGTCGTTGCCTGCTTGGACTGTTTTGGAGTGTTGCTAGGGTATCGCTCCCTGTTTGGACTGTGTTTGGGGTGTTGCTAGGGCAGTCGCTGCTTGTTTGGACTATTTTGGAGTGCTACTAAGGCAGCCACTGCCTGCTTGGACTGTTTTGGAGTGTTGCTAGGGTATCACTCCCTGTTTGGACTGTGTTTGGGGTGCTGCTAGGGCAGTCGCTACCTACTTGGACTATTTTGGAGTGCTTCTATGGCAATCACTGCCTCCTTGGACTGTTTTTTGGAGTGTTTCAACTTGCTATGGTACCGCTCCCTGCTTGGACTATGTTTAGGGTGCCATTAGCTGTGTGAAGGGTGTTGTTGCCTGTGTGGATTGTCTTAGAGCTTCCACTTGCTATTGTGGACTGTTTTGGTTGCCATTTGTTGATGGTAATAGTCTTGGGAAAGCCACTTGTTGTTGTGGACTGTCTTGGGTTGTTGCTACCTTGTTGAAGTCTGGTTGGACCTACAGTATCTTGTTAAGGCTACCACTGCCTGTTAGAGCATGTACTATGACTGTTGTTACCTTGTTGAGGTCCTCTTTTGAGGATGCCTTCACTAGTGTGGAGGTATTGTGGTTGCCTTTCACTGTTGGGCACCTGTCGACTAGTCTTGGGGTTGATCTTGGTTATACTATACCCTTAGCAGCCGATGTACCTTCTACAGTAGCTATCTAATCCTATTCTTCAGCACTTCTCTCTCTCTCCCAGGTATGTCCATGCCCTCAGGTAGGAACCAACTTGTTCCATTTTATTGACTTTCCTCTGAGAGGCAAAGTCTGATCTAAAGTTAAAATCTAAGTATAAGGAAGGTTCCTTTTTTCAAGTAAATTATTTTGTTAATTAGATTTTTTATTATTACAGTTGTTGTCCTTGAGTTTATGATTTTACAATTGTATCTCTGCAATTATTAAATTCTAAGTTTAACACGGTGATCCTTAGTGAATGTTAAAGTTGAAAGAGATGAAAATTATTTCTTAAAATTTAATTTTTGTTTAAAACCCTAACTTATCCTGAAAAATTCAACATTCTTTGGGTTGTGTTGAGGAATGTTGAGCACATGCATGTTCCCCGGCGAACTGGGTGTTGAGTTTATGCATGCTCCCCGACGAACTGGGTTGAGCTTACGCATGAGTGACTCCCCAATGGACAGGGCAGAGTTGTGGAGCTAGTGCATGTTCTCCAATGAATTAGATTGAGCTGACGCACGAAGATTGATTTGTTGACACTTCTCGATGAACTCAGTTTGTGTTGGAAGACCTTCCTTATGATATAGAGATGTCTGAGACAACCATGATGTACTGATGATATCGAGATATGTTCCAGTATGATAATACTGATGATGCCTACCTAGCTAAGAGGGAATGTTGTTGTAGTAGCTGCGTGAGGCATCCTCACACAAGTAGGCCCAAGCAAAGATAACAATAAAATGTATTTATTATTGCATAAGAGAAGTCGGTCCCAGTTAAGTAGACAAATCAGACCAGTTGGAAAAATAAAAAGTAGCAACATAAAGTATAAAATTATAAAAATAATGGTGCCTCCTTCATTTTACACATCAACCACTCAAAAAAGTTCGCTCCAGCAGCTAGAAAGTTCGCTCAAGGCAATAGAAGACTGATTCCAGGGGTTTTCCAGCATTGAAGAAGTTCTCTCTTGTTTCTTGGGGTTTATGCTACTACGATCTGGATGTACATCAATCTCTATTGGAAGGTGTCAGCTCAAGGGAGACAATAGTGTTGCATTGTCTATCGTTGGGAAATGATAGATTATCACCATGGTTAAACGAGCTCCATAACCATTATTGTTTCTGTGCTTGGTTATTCTTTTAGTGATCCTAGTTATACTACTATAAAATCTAACACATTGTCTCCTAGAAAATGAAACCTATTGTACGTGCAAGTCAATAAGAATATAGCCAATTGACTCATGGAAGAAATACCCATAAGAGCCAAGATAATGCCGTTATTCAAAATATACCTCCAGAATCAAAAGATCAAATATAAAGATAGTAAGGTGGAAAACTGTCATACATTGTCTTACATTCACCTGTTTCATTAAACTAATTCATTATCACCGCTCATTTTGCTGCAAGTACAGGAATCTACGATTGACTAAAAGCAGTTATATGACAATATAGAACTGTCATTTCAAAGTGTTGTCAATATTTAGAGTCAAATGTAAAGTTAGTGGGACATCTTAGCATGTGACACCCTTTGCCTAATATCACATGTAAAATTTTACTGCACCTGTGCTTTTGTATTTCATGTGGCCCTACTTTGATATGTGATATCACCAGCATAGATCCATCTTAAATCCGGATCTATAAGCACCGAGAGGGATCCAATTTCTTGAGGTGTAAATTTTTTTTCAATCTTAAATCTTTTAAACATCCAAAAATATTTACACCTCATAAATAATCATGATTATTAAATTAGCATATAAATATATATGTTATTTTCGTTAAATATATGTAAAAAAAATTAAACCGACATGTTTTCATTTTTTTAATTTTTAATTTTAATATTAATTTTTATTTTTATTACTATTAAAATATGTCACATTACATAACGTTAGTTACGTGACAACATCTCCCCCATACTGGGCTGTAGAGCACCTCGCTACTCTCACTGCAATAATATTATAATTTCTTCAATGTTGTTATAATTTATTCTGAGCGAACAATGACAGGGTCCCACCCCCAACTCACTTCACAAGGACTACAACTACCAAATAATTTATATGCCTTCAAAATTCATCTTTTCATATAATTCCTTGTCCTAAGCAATGCCACCCTTGTATAAGAGAGCTAGGCCAGTTTCAAACTTTATCCTTAACAAGTGTAATTAATTCTACAATCTAAATGGATCGAGTGCATTAGGACAGATTATGCACCCTGTGAAATCATGTATATCTGATAGAGCATTGACTTCAACAAGAAATGTGCTTTACAAGGCAATATGCAACATAGAGTGGAAGCAGCAAGCTATATGCTGGAAAATTAAACAACCAGCTTACCTCTGAGGATGAGCACAGTTTAATAGTTTCTTTTTAACCTGCAAATCTAAATAACACCAAGTTAAAAGTGCACTTTCCCCACATTGAAATTGACAAAACAACATAATTCTATAAACAGTACTACAGTGAGCATACTTGGCTACATTAAGCTCTAAAACAATCCTTACATGACATCACCTTGGGGTCTTGCATTGCCTGTTTGGTCCTCTCCCGTATCAGTGCAATAGTTTCTGCACTACAGCAACAACCGTTAATATTGTGTTACGTGTAATGGTATACGGCAAATTAATGGAATAACATTCTGTTTATATTCATATAAGTCACCATATAACTTAATGCCAACAAATACTCAGTACTCGCTAACTAGAGAAGACAAACATACTCTCTTAGACCAGATAAGTCATGCTGGAGAAAAACCCTTGTGTGAGAAAAACAGAAACCATCTTGGCGTCTTGTTCAGATTTTTCCAATGTATCCGGCTCAAAAGCAAATTTGTTATGCAGATGGGTGCCCTTTAAATACTTTGATGTCAGTTCATCTTCTAATTTTCTTTTACGAACTTTATGTAAAAAAATCGTTATCAGTACATGGGACTCAATTATAGTAGTAATGTGATTTTTGAGCCTCTAGACGTGTCAATCCTTTGAAAATCAGATATAATAGTCATATACTCATATGTATCTTGCTATCTCTACATCTCGTATGTACCTTCCAGGCCGCTGTTGACTGCAACACAGGCCTGAAGAAGCCTGAAGATATGATTATGTACTTTTCTCCATTTTAATTCAATATATTTTAACTTATTTACTTACCCAAAAACAAGAAAACAGAACCCATGATCATGGTGTAACCGTGAGATACACAAAACTAACAACATAAATACTCAAACATACACATCCTGTAAATCTGATGATCTGTGTGGGAGCTTACCTGGGCTGTGCTTTATGCCTTTGTTCCACGGTACTCTTCCCTTGTTGGCATGACTGATTCTCATCCTCCATTCATCTTTCTTGGAAGGCATTTCTTCCATATCATTGACAGAGATACTATCTAATCCGTTTTGCACTCCGTTGTTTATATTTATGTTCTCTTCTTGCAATACAGTAAAGACATTCTCTACTGGTGAAATTACCGCAACAGTCTTGATCACAACCGATCCGGCCACTAGCAGATGCCAGGATTTTGAAGCTGCTTGGCTGGAAAATTGCAGTCCAGTCTTCCATCTTGAAGGAAGTTTATTGCTTTGAATGTGAACAAAGTTTGCTAAATTTCTTCCATGGGGCAATGGGCACAAACACTTTACAAGAACGCCAGTCCGGAGAGATGATTGAAATGTAAAGGTATCTGTCCAGCAAAGAAAAAGTTGTTTTCCTCCATTTCAGTGATTGTGTTCATCAAAAGAAGAAAATCAATGAACGGTTGAAGAAAAACACTACTGTTTTGTTACACCAAAAATATGCAGATGCACTCTGCATCCCTAATTGGGATTGGGTGAGCTATCAATTTTCCGTGATGCGCACAACGGTGGTGTGTATAATGGCGATTTGAATCTAGACAATGCATTGGGTGTAATGAATAAGGACACCATGACGAACCCATCTAAGCCAGGGGCTAATATGAGCTTGAAACAAAGGGTTAATATGGCATGGAAAATGTAAATTTGGAGTTCACACGAATGGCCCATGTATCAAAAATGGAAACTCGGTTAGGTACATATCAGAGCCGAGATCCCAATTTAAGACAATGATTGCTACCGGTGAGCTTAAAGAAATAATCAAAATCGGATAGAAGAGAAAATAATGGCAGACCTGATAAAGGCATCAAGATGACACGCCAACCAGAGCTCATTCACCGCCTCCTCCGAACATCCAAGTAAAGGTTCCTCTTATTCAATTCTTGCAGGCTGTTGTGACTGTGTATACATACCTTAACCCCCCGATGGTCGGTCTATATGGATTGAAATATGAGAACGTAAGCAATCGTCGTAAGGAGAATTAAAATCTAGCGAAGAAAGAAGCAGGGAGAGTGGGCAAATAAAAGAGCTCAAGAGATAATAAGAAAAACCAGAGAGACAAGGCCAATATGGCGTCTCTATGTCTCTTTGGGTTTGTGGGCAAATCAAAGAGCGGAGGAGACTAAAACAGAAAAACGGACTGAGACGAGGCCAATCTGGCGTCTCTTAATCTCTCTTTTGGTTTTGTGAAAATGTCATATGCCAAAATTTGGTGAAAAGTACAGTTACATCCCAGTATAAGACGCCAATCGTATATGACATTATGCATTGAAGGCTGCATTAAATGTACTAGCATACCTATGTTGTAAAAATGAGAGAAAGTGATGTGTATAGAGAATATAAGTGTTTTGAAAAATGAAATATTAAAAGTTGTGTATGTTGCAAAAATGATAGAAAGTTGTGTATGTTGCAAAAATGATAGAAAGTTGTGTATGTAATTTCAATTTAATCATGGGATCTATGTGGTACTATGATATGCATTTTTTAAAGGATATTATATCTACATGTGCTTTATTTTCTAATAGAAATTTTGGTTTTTGAGGGACATGTGCGACGGTTTTGTGAAAGGTATTGTTAATGGACCCAGATATTTTGACCCCGTGATAGTTATGTCCATTACTTATCCATCTTATGTATATAATTCCTGATGAGATGAATGAGAAGAAAGAAAGGGGGGGAGAGAATCCTAAAAAGGATTTCATAGGCATTTTGAATTGCAAAGTTAGATTTCAAAGTTCTGAATAAAGGAATAAGAGGTTTTATATATTATTGATTTCATGAGATTCACAAAATTATGGCAAAGTTTTCACATTTTTTCATCTAATTAAACATTTTATTTCATCTAATTAAACATTTTAGTATAATTTCTAAGATAATGATTTGAAATGAGTCTAACAAAGAAATGGATTGTTTTAATTGCACTTAAGAGGCTCTTTATACAACCCAAGTGGGTGAGATGTTTCATGTCTGTAACGTTGAGATGGCACATGCAGGTTCACACACACAAACACTTACGCGTGCGTGCACGCACACACACACACACATGTTGACTCCAACTTTATATTGACTACAATGTAAAACACAATTGTATAAATATATATCAAATTTTAAATTCAATGTCAATTGAGACATTTATATATACAAAGGGAAAGTAAAACCTTGTATATGTATGTAACACCCCAATTTTGACCCCATGGTATTAAAATTGTACATGATGTATATGTTGTATTTGAATCATGGCGAGGAGCTCAAGACCAAGGCCCTGCCATTGATTTGGTGTTTTGTGTATAGGCGATCAGGATCGATGCCTGTGGTTTCTTGTGCTAATCAAGCACAGCACATTTTGGAATATCATGTAAATCTGCAATTTAATAAAATACCACAATGCAACGTGAAAGAGATGGGGGCATGATTTCATAAGGAATAGGGAGAGGGAGTTATCCAATCAGATGACAGGTGAGAGATTACGGGTCTAGTCCTCACAAAACCCGGTCTAATCAGCAAAGAAACCTTCGTTGATATGTCGCCCAACTCACCCAGGCATACTGAAGCTCGGAATAAATCCTTTTGGATAAAAATTATGCGCCCACTCGCTGATGTTAAACAACTTGCTAGTTGAATCGGTGAAAATTTTGTGGACCGTAGGATCTGTGTCTCCACCAAATCAACGGTGGACTCCAAATTTGGTGAAGCGGATTTCATAAAAATTATGCGTACATCAAGAGTTTTCTAAACCGCGCATCTTCACCGAGCGGAATCGATGTGCATCGTCGATATGTTTTGACAATCGATCTCAACTATGGATCTGTCAAAGTTACCCATTCTTTAAGCTCGTCTACCCTGTTCATCCCCTGCACTCAATCATTCAATTCTTCCAGAAGATCGGTTGAGGTAGTTAATTCCTTGGGCAGTACAAGGTATGGCAGTCGGTTTCGTGACTGAGCCAGCCTACAGTCTGAGCAAGTCTGTAGTCTAGGGAAGTCACATTCTTACTTCTACAGCAAGTAAGTATGTGGATGTGTGCCAGTCATCCTTTCCCTCAGTCAAGGGAAGGTTTTGGTGTTCCTCGACATTCGTTGTTGGTCATTCGATAATTCATTCATGATTATGCATTGTTCACTCTCTTGAGTCGCAGACAACTGGTTCTGCAGTGTTATTCTATGTGAGAGTATGGTATGGAACCCTAGTTGTTGTGTTACAGTGTTATCTTGAACTACAGAATGGTATGAGACCCTGTTTCTCTATGTTATAGAGTGAAGCCTTGTGTTGTTGTGTCTCCATGTGGTTTGTTGTTATATGCACCCTGGTTTGGGTCTAAACTATATGCAAGACTTAAGAGTGGAAGAGACGATGAATGGGCTTGAGAAACCTAGTGCAGAGAGGAACCTCACAAAAAGATAAAAGTGGCTAGTGAATCTTCTATGCACACCCTAAAGAGCACTGGAAGGGAAGGCATAGCCCAAGGGGCTATGGATCAAAGAAGGGGATGTTTCCTTGTGTTGGGTGAGTAGGTATTGTGGATGCCAGGCCAGATAGATCTTGTGGAGGTGTCCTTAGCTCTTGAATGAGCCATTAGCTTAGCCATTTTACCTTTCCATTGCCTTAACAACATGATAAACCTAAAGGAGATTGGCTTGGCTGACATCCTGATAAACCCAATTGTATATTGGCTTAGCTGGGCAGCCTGATAAACCCAATTGGATATTGGCTTGGCTGAATAACCTGATAAACCCAACCGGTAATTGGCTTGGATGTGTCTTGTTGTGCATTTTTCCATGTGTGTTATCCTTGTATGGATAGCCTGATAAACCCAACTGTGAATGTTGGCTTGGTTGAGTAGCTTGATAAACCCAGTAGTGAGATGGCTTGGCTGAGGATCCTAATAAACCCATGTGTTGGCTTGGCTAGTCCATATCGTGAATGTTGGCTTGACTGTGAGCAGTATGATAAACCCAACTGTTAGTTGGCTTTGTTGTCTAGCCCGATAAACCCAGAAGTGTTTGGCTTGATTTCCTGTAGCCTAATAAACCCAACTGTGTGTTGGCTTGCCTGAACAATCTGATAAACCCAACTAAAGGTTGGCTTGACTGTGTGTGATATGATATGGCTATGTGTGAGTCTGTTGTTCCCTAGTTCCTTGTGGAAATCATGCCCAACTCAAGGGTGGCAGTTGTGTTGAGAGATTGATGAACACAACTGGCATATGGTTGGGCGGAATGTTGCAGCAACATAGCTAGTTGTGGGACATCTTTATCTTCAAAGATAAATATTTTGTTGTATTATTTCTGCAATGTATTTGTTTTTTAATATGTTAAATATGATGAATGCTTGTTAATGATTTCAGTAGAGTTTATTGTTGATTAAATGTTCATGCATTTGCATCTATATATGCCTTGTATGTTTCAATGCATTTTGCTTATGATCATGGAGGCTATGTAATACTCCAAATTTTCATAAAAATTTAAAATTTTTCTTACGACAATTAATGTTTAAAACCATCGGTAAAGAGGGTAACTCAACTGCTAACAGTTAACATCCTAAAGGGTCTAATCTAGAAACTAAAACCAATTCCTTTATTAATTTCTATAACTGCATACTTCATTATTCTGCATTCATAATTAAGTATTGAAAGATTGATTTAGAAAGTAAGGATCTAAAGTAGTACGAGCTGAAAACAACTGTTTGTTTACTATGTACTAAGTTTGTTTCTTGTTTAAAATGAAGGAACTTCAATTCATGCCCGAGGCTTACTTAACTCTTGAAGTTAATGTAGTGAAATAATGATTCTTGTACAGGTCTTTTTACAGGTAAGACGTTTTGTATCCCAGTTTCAGGATCAAGATTAATTATCTCAACTTGCAAAAGTAAAATGCTAGAATATTTGTTTAGTTTACAGCTTTGAGAAAAAGAAGGTATTGTGAAACCTGAATCTTTTCCAAATATTGACATTGTTAAGTTGTTACACAACATTTAAGGTCTAAGTTGTTAACCTTTTTATTCTTGGTTTAAGGGCATAATGTTTGCCTGTATATTTACTTCTTATTTATTTATTTATAAGCATGTGTACTTAGAAATCCAAGCATAATTAGAAGTAGATGCTTTCCACCTAATTTTGAATATAACTTGTACATCTATACTTATCCTTTTGTTGTTATACTAAATCCTAATTCTACATGTAACTCTAGAGAATGATAAAGTTTGCAAACTAAATCTTGCAATCCATTGTTACTTATTACCAATGTAATTTATATGTACTTGTATCAATATATAATCGAATGCTACATAAGCAATTATTACATAAGTTTAGGCGTTGTCATAAGGTATAAAAGAAATGACATATATATATATATATATATATATATATATATATATATATAAACTAACAATTTCATGGAGATTATAGTTTTACTAACTGCCTAGGTATTTACCAAGTGAAAGTGCAAATGATTACATTATATGGTTATAAGTGAAATATTAATGTTTTGTTTTATGGGGTGGAAAGTTCATTACCTAAAGAACAATTATAAACCAAAAACCTTTGCATACCTAAGTCTCACTATAATGTGTTTATATAGTAAGTATAACTCTATCTATGCAAAACCCAACTATAATACCCTTACCCGAAATTATACGAAAGCATCTCTATACTTGAAATCTTGTACTTATATGCTTTTAACCAAAATACTAACAAGGTTATGAATAGCCTTTTAGCAGTCACTCAAGCTCTCGAACTATAGAGCAACACCCACAAATTTAAGTCAAAGTGGAAACCACGTGGCTATATGTTAGTGGATAGGGTTCTCGTGTTGGTAAACCCTACTACAAAACCGTTTCAACCCTAAAATCGTGCATTATTTACCATACCCTTCGCTGTTGTGGAGAGTGTCGCTAGGCACATGGCCTCATGGCCATTGGTGCCATCGTTTTTGTCTCTGCGAGTGATGGCCTTCGATGCCAAAGTCTAGCTCTATGAGTGTCTTCACCCGTGTATCAGCCAAGTTGAAACCTTTGTCTTGATAGCAGTGTGGTCTCTAGTTCTAAACTTGCAGCTTACTTTGAGGATTTTCGCTGACACTGGGGAGATCTGGTTTCATCATGGCCTTTGCTATTTGCTTTACCATTCTCGTCGAGGTTTTAGCTTGTGTTTCTCCTTCCCAGTTGCTAGGGTATGAGGTTTCCTTGTTCAAGGTTACTGTGCACAACAAAATCACTGCGCAACCAAGGACAAAATCTCTCCAGGTAAACTCTTTTATAACCCCTTCTGCATTTATCCATAAAATTATTTACTGTAGCAATATTTTATTTTAGAAAGAGCTTGACACATTTTTTATAAATCTTGTGCAGACTTCAAAGAATCGCTACTGTGAGCTGGAAGACACAGGATACATCCACAAAAGGGCTCCACGCTTCTCATACAACCTGGTAAGCCTAGATTTCATGCCTAAGGTTTCTCCTGTGATGATGTGTGGGGTTTGGAAAGATGTTATCTTGCAAAGTTTGGAGCTCCCTTGCTATAGCTGTGTTTTGAACCACGCTTGTTTGTAAAGGCCATGTGGTCATAGACTGTTCTGCTCGATTGCTTATATTTTTCTTAGGGTTTTGCAATTTGTAAACTTTTTGGTTTTTAGCTTGTAATTGTTGACAAAAATAGAATGGGTGCACCGACCTGTGTATAATGAAGTCTTTGATAGACTTGGACATCGTGGTTTTTTTCTGTGTTGTAGAAATCAGTTTGTTTAAGCTTATTAATGAAATTTTGAAGAACCTTGTAGTTAATTATCTATATCTGGTGAATGATTTGATAAAGATGATGAGAGGATTTCGCGGTCGTGAAATGCCCATAATTTTGATTTTTATTAATAATGAGGTTATTGTTTGGGAATTTAATGTGAAAACTACTTCTGGGTTTTTCCTTTTGTTTAAAGATTTACTTGAGAAATAATAAAAGGTAAAAGGGTTTGTCCTTATAACTCAAGCACGACTGTGTAAATTTGATTTGGAAATTTTTAATTTATCTGTTGTTATTTTATTTTAGTTTATAAAAAGATAAAGAGTCTAACTATGTTTCTGTGTAAAATTTATTTATTATAGAGTGATTATAATAAAGATATTATAATTATATACTGAAGAATTTTGATTATTTAGGATATGGGTTAAACTGTAAAAACCCTATTCTAGAAAGAGGAAAGAAGGAAAGATTTGGTTTACAGTTTTCCTTAATTAGGGTTTGTATTTTGTTTAAATTAAAACTCTGCATTATTGTTATTTTTACTCTGATGTAATTGATATCTGTTGTTTTACTTACAATATTACTTAATTGTTATTTGCAAAACCTAGGTTATTACTATAATTTCATTATATTGTTTAAATAAGCCAAGTTATTCCTATTCTCGTTATCTTTATGTTCTATGTAATAGTTAATAAATATATGTATTTATAATAGGTTAAGTTTATAGATCGTGGTTATTACTGTCTTAAAAGGAACACAGTTACACAAATTGCGTATTGGTTTTTAAGAGACCTTCTTTTATGATAGTTTATGTTTATATTTTTAACAGATGTATTTTAACTAAGGAAACTTCTGAAATAGAGGAATCTTTTTTCTAAACATTCTATAATGATTAACAGTAGAAAGTAAATAATCATATTCCCACATTTCTTGATTTGATTTAACCATCAAATTTAATTCCACCTATTGTACTAAAGTACTACCTCTTTAGAGGTGTGGAAAAATACAGTCAGGTATTTTTATCCATCAGTAAATTTAAACTAACCCTAAATCATGTATTCTAATACATATTTAATCCAAAATTTATCTATCTTTGAACAAAAAAATATTTCTATAACTAATTTTAATAAACAAATGAAGCAGACATATAAATATATTAATTCCTAAATTCATACATTCATGTTCCTATGCTTGCATAGAGGAAATCAAAATAATATTTAGAACTTGGTAGCATAGCAAAGAAGACAACAACCTAAGGAGCCCGTTCCTCCCAACCAACTCCTGAAAACAGCTAAGTTGCAAATCTTAGGACCCCTGAGCCTATTTACTAGTCCACCTAGTTGAAAGCATTGGGTGAGAGAATAGGTTTAGAAACCCCTGCAAATCCACGGAGTAATCAACAGTAATATTTCTGCCTGTAGCAGTAAGAAGTAAGCTCAAAACAGCTGCACTAGTTCAGTAAATCATCATTTTCCACTCAAAAACTTCTGCTTGTCTCCTCCATTGAATTTCTTGTGCACCAATTTCACTCAAAATTTTCACAAGTAAAGAATGAGCAGCCACAACTGAATTCAATGGATAGTTTTATCAGCATGCCTAGGTCTTTTGGGTCAGTTTTTCACTTAATGAGCCACCTACTCTTGTTCCACTTTCTTGGGGAACATGACCACAAAAATAGGGAAGTTGCCTCCTGCAACAGCTAGAAGTAGTTTGAGGATGCTACCAAGTGTCAATCTGCTCTCAACCTAGCCTATTCCACCAAGTGGCCAGTAAACATTCATTTAACAACCTCCTTAAGCTATTGTCTCATCTTTTATTTATTAATTAATAAAATATCCAGCAATTAAATATAATTATCCTTGACCCCATTTAGTCAATAATTACAAACTTTATAATAAAATTAAAACATAATGTCTCCTAAAACATAAAATGTTTTTGCAATTTGGGGTATGCGACAGGCTAGAAGCCTAGTTACTGAGTTAGAAGGTATCTGACTTGAGCATTTTCGCACCCCGGAATCCGCTTGCGGAAGGCGGGAGGTGGATCAGAGAGAAAGAACAAGGCAGAATGTTGGTTTTTTGCACCCCGAAATCCGCTTGTGGAAGGCGGAAGGCAGAGGCGGAAAAGAGCCTAAAATTCTAAGGTAAAGTGTATGTTTCTGCACCCTGGAATCTGCCTGCGAAAGGCGGGAGGTAGAAATCAAAAAGAGAAAGAAGGCAGAGTGTTGGTTTTCGCAATTTGAAGTTCGCATGTAGAAGGTAGAAAGTGAAAGGTGAACAAACAAAGGTGTCGTTTGCTGAGTTTTTCATTTCTCAAGTTTCGCAACTGAAGGCGGAAGGAGGAAAGTGGTTAAGTGCTTCCGTAGAATGTTGAGTTTCTAATTCTCGAGTTTCGTAACGAAAGGCAGAAGGCAGAAAGTGGTTAAGCAATTCCGTGGAAAGTTGAGTTTCAGATTCCCGAGTTTCGTAGCGGAAGGTGGAAAGTGGTTAAGTGTTTCCGTCGAATATTGAGTTTTGATTCTCGAGTTCCGCAGTGGAAGGCGAAAAGGCGGAAGGCGAAAAATGGTTGAATGACTCCGTCACAAATTATGTTTTCAGTTCCTGAATTCTGCAGTGGAAGGCAGAAAGGGGAGTGTGGAAATGATAGGTTCAGTGTGGAAAAAAAGTGTTTATGGTCATAGAATGGATCTTTCAAGGGCGAAACGACTGTTACAGTGGTTTCTAAGCTTGGGAATGAACATTAAACGATGTTACATGACCCATGACTATGTTAAAGAAGTAGTAAAGAGAGGTTTTAAATTATTCCGCATATCAGTCAGGTGTATAGGCACCGGGTTCATGGACATCATGGTATATCACAACAATATCAAAGTAGCGGGTATGCTACATTGTAGTATATTAGAGCAGATGACGTCGCGTTTACCCTCTAAGGCGGGAGGGGACGTGACAGTATGGTATCAAAGCTATTGGTTACAACATTGGGCCTGGATGGGCAAAGTGAATAGTTTTTAGAACTATTGGTTGCAACATTGCAACTAACCACGGTATTTAAATTCTGAAATTGTTATACAACTAACAAATATGTTTGCTAACACATTTTTGCAGAGTCATAGTGCAGTTTGACAAAGTTGTTTTTTTGGCTCAGTCATAAGAACCTACAGTATGAATGATGCATAGGATCCCTATGAGCACGAGGCAAATGCTATGGGGGAAAGCATTCGAGTTGTAAATGTTGAAACAAAAACCAATGGAAGAAGATATTAAGAGACTCCCCCAGATTTTGTAGCCACCATGCAAAGCCTACAGGTGGAGATGCAAAGTTATAGAGAAGATAATGAAAGAATGATTAAAGCTCAGGAAGAGTAGAATCAGTTGAATGCATCCATGCTGCAGAGTTTGACAAACATCCAAAAGCGGATGAACTTTGGGCATTGGGCAGTAAATCCGTAAGGAAGTAGGAGCAGTTCCAGAAGAAGAAAGAGGTCTTCTAGTGGATCATCTGACTCTGAACGATCCACTGGGGGTTCAAGCTCTTCATCTCACAAGGATAAGAGGAAGAGGCATTACCGGAACAGTTCACGTGATGAATTTAAGAAGGAAAGGCCTCCTACCTTTAATGGTGAGATAAATTCTAGTCAAGAAGCTGAAGCTTGGCTTCTTAGGATGAAAAAGTATTTCCAAGTCCAAGACTACTCGAGAAATATGAAGGCAAGGGTAGCCATATTCAATCTGAATGGAAGAGCATATATATGGTGGGAGCCCCTAGGGAAAGTGAAGAAGATCAATGACAGAAAGATTGTGTGGAAGTAGTTTCAAGAAGTATTTCAAGCAGAAGTACCTCTCTGACAGGTACTATGATGATATGATTAAAGAGTTCCATGAGCTGAAATTGGGACAACTAACCATGGAAGAATATGCAAACAAATTCTTGGAGTTGTTGAGGTATGTCAGGTATATCAAAGATGATAAAGTGAAAATCCAGTGTTTTCTAAGTGGATTACCTCAGTCTTACAAAGATAGAATTGAGTTTGATAAACCTAGAACTCTAGAAGAGGCTATAAGGAAGGCTGAGTATTGTTATGATCAGAACAAATGCAAACCTGATTACCATAAGGCATGGAAGGACAAAAAGAAGAAAAAGTTTAACCAAAGGAAGAAATGTTTCAAACCCTCTAACTTTCGAAATCAGCAAAGGTAGCCATCCCAAGCCGTGACTAAGCCAGCTAGAGTGATGGGAGAAAAGCCAAGATATCCAAGGGAAATCACAGAACCACTCCAAAGTTGGGGATGTGGAGGAAACCATATGCGCAGGAACTGTCTGCGTGAGAATGGGTATGAAAGGAAAGCTCACAACGTCCAAGGAGATGAAACGGTCGGTCAAGTAGCAAGGGTTGTCCCTAAAATTTATGCAGCACTAGAGGACGTCCAAGCAGATCATCAATCAACTCTGGTTGAAGTTGAAGGTAAGATTGTTGAGCAATTTGTTTATGTTTTGATTGACCCTGGATCTGCTCATAGTTATATCACTCCTAGAATTGTTGAGATTTGTTCCTTTAAGAAAATAAAGCATAACAAATCATGGTTAGTTCAACTAGCCACTGGAACCAAGAAAAAAGTTAGTGAAGTGGTAGAGAAATGTCCATTAGAGATGGATGGGTTAGTCACTTATGCAGACTTGAATGTTCTAACACTTGTTTCCTATGATATCTCATTGGAATGGACTGGTTAGAGGTGCACAGAGTAAAGCTTGATTGTTACAATAAGACTTTTGAATGCATGGATGAAGAAGGAAACCCAAGGGTTGTAAGAGGCATTCCAAAAGTGGTTTCTTTTAGGCAGATTTCAGCAATGAAGCTGAAAAAGTTATGTATGAAAGGTTGTAGATTGTATGCATCCCATGTTTTGGAAGCAATGGAGAATGAAACTCCTAGGCTTGAGGACTTTCATGTATTGCAGGAATTTAGGGATAGTTTTCCTGATGAGATTCTAGAACTTCCTCCAAAGAGAGGCATTGATTTTACAATGGAACTTGTGCCAGGAGTAGCACCAGTGTCCAAGACACCCTACAGGATGAGCACACCAAAATTGCTAGAGTTGAAGATGCAGCTGCAAGAGTTGTTGGAGAATAAGTATATCAGGTCAAGTGTGTCCCCTTAGGGAGCACCAGTGTTGTTTGTGAAAAGAAAGATGGAACACTTAGGTTATGTATTGATTACAGACAGTTGAATAAAAGTCACTGTGAAGATTAAATACCCTTTACCTTGAATTGATGACCTTTTTTATCAAATGAGAGGAGAAAAGGTGTTCTCAAAGATTGACTTGAGGTTTGGTTACCATCAGGTAAGGATCAAGGATGAAGAAATTCATAAGACAACCTTCATAACAAGGTATGGACTCTATGAGTTTGTAGTGGTACCATTTGGTCTCACAAATGCACCAGCTACATTCATGTATCTCTTGAATTATGTTTTCAATAAGTATATGGATAAGTTTGTTCTTGTTTTCCTTGATGACATTCTTATTTATTCTAAGAATGAAGAAGAGCATGAAGAACATTTGAGACTGACATTGAAATTGCTAAGGGAGCATAAGTTGTATGCAAATTTGAGCAAATGTGACTTCTATAAAGATAGAATTCATTATTTGGAGAGGAGGGCATATTTGTGGACCCTGAGAAGATTGAGGCCATTATGAATTGGCTAACCCCAAGAAATGTGACAGATGTAAGATCTTTTATGGGACTTGCAGGATACTACAGGAGGTTCATTGAAGGATTCTCCAAGGTTGCACATTCAATCACTTCTTTGCAAAAGAAGGGGATAAAGTTTGAATGGACACCAAGATGTGAAAAAAGCTTCTAGCAGTTGAAGAATCTTCTCACAAGTGCACTAGTTTAGAAAATTGCAGACCAAGAAAAAGATTTTATGGTGTGTACTGATGCATGTAATCAAGGACTTGGAGGAGTTCTTATGCAAGACAACCACATGGTATGCTATGAGTCAAGAAAGTTGAAGGATCATGAGAAGAACTATGCTACTCATGATTTAGAACTTGCAGCCATAGTACATGCTCTCAAGATGTGGAGGCATTACTTAATGGGAAGAATATTTGAGCTAAGGACAAACTACTGTGGTCTGAAATACTTGTTTGATCAGCCAACTTTAAATGTTAGGCAAGCTAGATGGTTGGATTTTTTGTGTGAGTTTGATCTTGAAATCAAACACAAAAGGAAATGAAAATAAAGTGACTGATGCACTCAGCATAAAGGTGCATGAAATGCATGTAGCATATCTTAGTACTTTCCAACTAGATTTGAGACAACAGATTGTTGATCATACTGCCGAGGATGAAATGTATGTGCAGATAAAGGACAAATTGAAGTAACAAAGTCTTGAAAGGAGGTATGAGGGATATAAATTGGAAGAAGTTGAACTTCTTACTTATATGAACTAAATTTATATTCCAAATGTAGCAGACTTGAGGAGAATTGTTATGGATGAGATCCATCAAGATCCATATTATGGTCACCCAGGATATCGGAAGACCATTGCTACAGCCAGAAACTAGTATTTTTGGCCAGAAATGAAAAAGGACATTGTTGTGTATATTTCAAAGTGCATGAAATGTCAGCAGGTGAAGGTTGAGCATCAACACCCAGTAGGTTTATTGCAACCTTTTCCTGTCCCATAATGGAAATGGGAAGTTATTTCCATGGATTTTATTACAGGATTGAAAATGACTACAAGACAACATGATTACATCACGGTTGTGGTGGACAAGTTGACAAAGGCATCACATTTTATACTGATAAAGTCCATGCATAAGGTTGATGCCATTGCAAAGATATTCATTAAGGAGATTTTCAGATTATATGGTTTGCCTAAGGCAATAATTTCTGATAGGGATACCAAGTTCACTTCCAATTTTCGGAAGGGTCTGTTTGCAGATCTGGGTACAAAGTTGAACTTCAACAATGCTTACCATCCTCAGACTGATGGACAGACAACGAGAGTGAATTAGTTGCTTGAAGGCATGCTTCGCATGTATATGATGGAAAAACCATCCAAGTGGGAGGATTATTTACACTTGGTAGAGTTTGCCTATAATAATGGACAACAAACATCATTGGGAATGAGTCCATATGAAGCTTTGTATGGAAGAAGGTGTAGGACACCAGTAACTTGGGATAATCCAGTGAACATGATTGTGATTGGTCCAGAATTGCTCAAGGAAATGGAGCAAGAGGTTGTAAAGATCAGGCAGAACCTGAAAGTAGCCCAAGATAGACAGAAAAACTATGCAGATAAGCATAGAGTGCATAGAGAGTTTAGTGTTGTGGATCATGTTTACCTTAGAGTTAGGGAAAGGAAGAGTTCCTTGAAGCTTGAAAAATGTGCTAAGCTGTCACCTAGATATTATGGGCCTTTGAAGTGCTTGAAAGAACAGGGTTAGTTGCATATAGACTCGCATTTCCTCCTAGCGCTAGATCTCATAATGTTTTTCGTGATTCTTTGCTTAAGAAAAGTGTACATGACCCTAACCATGTGATAAATTGGGATGTGATTCAGGTGGAACCCAAGGGAGAGTTCCAAACCGATCCATTACACATCCTCGACAGGAAGGTCGCAGTGCTCCATAATCGAGTCTGTTATCACTCCAGGAGTCTTTCCCTGACTGTAAAGGGAATGAGCCTGGTAACTTAAATAGATCAATAATGTATGGGAAATAGGATCAAGTTGGATGACTTAATCAATCCTCACTCGCTCAAAACATGCATTAACACACTCAGATGGACAAGGCTTTCAACCACTGCTGTTTAGAGAGTTTATAAAAAATGGATGTATGGAGAAAACTTATTATATCGGTAGAAACATACACACAAAGTATATATGAATGGCCAATTACAATAGGTAAGGAATACTTGCAATTCTAACTTATCAATGCAATGATAAGATGACAATTATTAGGCCTTAGATAAACATAAACAACATGAACATAATATTCAAGTGCAAGTACAGAAAAAATAGAAGATGGAAGTTTGAACATAAATGGAAAAAGAAGCTTATATTACTGATATGTAATGAGAAGTATGAGATTACAAGTATGAGAGGTCTCCAAAGTCGAACCCCTCAGTGTCTGAGACTGAGGGGTTCGAAGACATAAGCTTTATAGCTAATAATAGAAAATCAAAACAGTTTCACAAATTTAGGAAATCAACCTATCTTAAGGGTCAAACCCTTATCACTAAATCTTCAGCAATCCTCGACAACTGCAATGATCTCTATAATTTTCGATAACTTGTGGAGTGATGACAAGGCAACTTGGAATCTTTTCTTTGACAGCTGGGTAATATCTTGGCCAAAAATAGAAATGCCTCTTAACTTATTTCTCTTTATATCTGCTTTAAAAAATGAAAAGGAAGGAATCTGTATCCCTTCAATGTTATCTTTCATTTAAAACCATTACCATCTGATCTGGAAACGAAAAGATTTGATCTGGGAAAAAAGAAGAATGATATGTCAGTCTCTTCGCTTTCAGTAGTTTATAGGTCTGAAACAGAGTAGGATTAGCTTCTGAAAGCAGAGCTTTCGGCAGCTAACAACGCCTTTTGGAACTGGTCTAAGTTGTCGAAAGTGCAATCTTTCAAAAGTCTTAAAAACTACAAAAATGAATTTCCTTTATTCTGGCATGATGTTTTTTTTGGTGGATAAATCAAACTCTGTAAACAACTAAATTCCCTAATCGACATCTGCACATTTGCAAACTGAAGACCAGGTCGTTCAATGAGCTGTGATAAGAGGGAGAGACCCATCCTGCGAACATCTCCTTTATATGACTTAGAGCTTGGGCGTTCTATGCATTGGAAAAATTTTGAGAGAAAAACCATTGCGTTCTTACCCTAAATAATTTGATCAAACCTCTTGATATTGGCGGCATCAGTTAAGACAATCATCAGTTTTGAGAGGGATCATAAAGAAAAATACGATCTCACCAAAACTCTTTTAGCTCTGTGTAACCTGTGATCTAGCACTTGGAAATTGAGCTTCTTCCTCATGGCACCTACGCAGGGCCTGTTGCTTTCAATCTTGAGCTATCATTCCAAAAACCAAAACATGTTCATCATGGGACAGCTGCGCACGTATTCTGTTTGCCAAAATTGGGCATCTGCAATTTCACTGAGCACCGAACAACTTGATTGTTGGCTCAATTTATGGCTTGACTTATGGATTAAGATTAGGATTTGACAGTGTAGCTTTGTGTATGACTCATGGATTGACAATTTATTATGATTTTGTATTGTAGGTCAAGAGACAATCTTAGGTACAAGCGATAAATGGGAGATTTATGAAGAATCTGGAGGTTAAGTCACTGGCCAAAAACTGAAGAAAGTAACAAAATCAAATAGAGAGTAATGAGGATGCTCTTAAAAATACCATTGCATTTTGGTCGCTAACATCTAGCTCCAGTTGGGATGGAGACCTCCCTGTGAGGTTTCCAAGAACCTAGTAGTTCTAGTCACCTTATCTGTTGGGCTATGGAGTCATCTGGCTCATGAAACCAATCGATGTACACCTATAGCTTGTTCTGCTTATTCAACAAACCAACAACTAAAAGAAACTACTTGCTCATAAAACGAGCTTATTCTCTAATTGGATCTGCAATTGGGTTAGGTAAAGGCTTATTTCCATAACAGCCATCCAAGCAATTTTAATACTGAAGAAATCTCATCTTTATCACTAATCAGCAAATGATGTTTGACATGTAACAACAGTGATAAAGAGTCTTTCAAGAAACCATACTCACCCACAAACAATGGCAAGCTAAGGAAATATGAAATCTTTGGGTTCTCTAAAAAATATAATTCCATGAAGGTTGCCACCGGGTCTTTGAAACCGAGATCAGAAACATGTTGGTCTAAGGAGAAAACTGGCTCAACCATGACTGCTCCTTTGCTGGAAAATTGATGACCTTCTTGTTCTCTTGTGATCAGAGATTGATCATCAATCATTGTAACTTACGCCTCACAAAAATGCATAGAAGATGATGATAGAACAGTTCTTACATCATATGATAAAGATCAGTTGAAAACATATAATTGCCTATACAATCATCAATTATCATAGGCTCATCCTGGTTTGCAAACTGCTCATAAATTTTACATGAATACCTGTCTCTGGAAAAATTTGCAAATGAAGAATTTGATTCACAAACTGAAATAATTTTAGTTGCTTGCTGTTGTTCTGAAACCGACACATAATCATCACCTTCCTACTCAAACTTTGAACTATACTGACATTTATCTGGCTCAGGTAGATGATGGTTTTCAAAATCAACCTGCTCTGGGATTCTCCTTGAAGCACAAATGTTTTCCTCCACCTCTAAAGCATCTTCAAACATAATGCTTAATGATGAAGATATCCTTTCTAGCAGAAGAAGGGCAAGTTTTGAATGCAGTCCCATCACATAATATATCATAGTAGCTGTCTCTGTGGGCCTGATCTGCGATGGCATGCCATGATAGATGCAACAAAATCTCTGATTGAAAGAAGAAAAAGTTTCATTCTGTTCTCTCTTTAAAGCATAGAAATCAGCAAGGTAAGAATCTAGTGATTTATGTTCGCCCCAATGTTTCATAAAAACATCAATGAATTCTATCCAAGAGCCAATGGAGTTAGCTCTTAAACTCTTGAACCATATAACATCTCTAATCAATGGTTTAGAGAAAAATCTCATGATTACATGCTCATGAATAATCTGAAAATGGTCAATAAAATCTTCAAAATATTTCGAGTGCCTTTCAGTTGAAGATTGATTCTCTCCAGAAAACCAAGGGAGATATTCATAACAGTCAAGAGGATAAGGATGAAGACGAGAGGGCAGTTTGAATGGCTTAAACATCTTCATCCTGATTTTGATTTGAAAGGTTGTGGGATGATCATGAGGGATAACAATTTGCTAACAAGGTTCAAAGTTTATGGCAACGAGTGCTGAGCTCTGCATAGGTTTTGAATCAGTTTTGATTTCTTAAAGGTTACATGGCTGATCAGATTTAGAAGGAATTTGGATACATAGGTCATTTTTATAATTGACCTGCAGCACAAAGACTGATTCAACTTCTACAATATAAGTAGGCAACAAATCTTCTTCTAGAGATGGATTTATAAAAGATGGATGATAATCTTCAGAATATACAAAACAGAGGATAATTCTTTTAACATGTGAATGGAAAAGTATAAAGGAGCTGATAAAAAATAATAGCAGTTCATAAAGTAAATTGATGAACCGGTACCTGGATTTTGAATTTAGCCTCTTCATCTTCTATCAATTGGGTCCTCCCCAGTGGATTTTGTAATGTGGAGTCACCTGGAAAATGATTATAGTTGAAATTTATGTATATCTCTTGTCTGCCATCAAGAAACAGATCTATGTTGTTCTCCCAGGGAAACTCTGCTTTCACTTTCGTTCCCCGGCAACGGCGCCAATTTGTTATCACTCCAGGAGTCTTTCCCTGACTATAAAGGGAATGATCCTGGTAACTTAAATAGATCAATAATGTATGGGAAATAGGATCGAGTTGGATAACTTAACCAATCCTCACTCGCTCAAAACATGCATTAACACACTCAGATGGACAAGGCTTTCAACAATTGTTGTTCAGAGAGTTTATAAAAAATGGATGTATGGAGAAAACTTATTATATTGGCAGAAACATACACACAAAGTATATATGAATGGAAAATTACAATGGGTAAGGAATACTTGCAATTATAACTTATCAATGCAATGATAAGATGATAGTTATCAGGCATTAGACAAACATGAACAACATGAACATAGTATTCAAGTGCAAGTACAGAAAAATAGAAGATGGAAGTCTGAACATCAATGGCAAAAGAAGCTTATATTATTGATATGTAATGAGAAGTCTGAGATTACAAGTATGAGAAGTCTCCAAAGTCAAACCCCTCATTCTCTAAGACTGAGCCCCCCTTAATATTGCTAGAATACATAAGCTTTATAGCTTTTACAAAGCAGTTTCAGATCCTAAGAAAATGGATCTGATATGCTAATAATAGAAAATCAAAATAGTTTCATAAATTTAGGAAATCAACTTATCTTAAGGGTCAAACCCTTATCACTAAATCTTCAGCAATCCTCGATAGCTGCAATGATCTCTATAATTTTCGATAACTTGTGGAGTGATGACAAGGCAACTTGGAATCTTTTCTTTGATAGCTGGGTAATATCTTGGCCAAAAATAGAAAGGCCTCTTAACCTCTTTCTCTTTATATCTGCTTCAAAAACTGAAAAGGAAGGTGAATCTATATCCCTTCAATGTTATCTTTCATTTAAAACCATTACCATCTAATCTGGGCAAAAAGAAGAATGATATGTCAGTCTCTACGCTTTCGATAGTTTATAGGTCTGAAACAGAGTAGGATTAGCTGCCGAAAGTGGAGCTTTCAGCAGCTAGCAACACCTTTTGGAACTGGTCTAAGCTATCGAAAGTGCAGTCTTTCAAAAGTCTTAGAAACTACAAAAATGAATTTTCTTTATTCTGGCATGATGTTTTTTTTGGTGGATAACTCAAACTCTGTAAACAAATAAATGCCCTAATCAACATCTTCACATTTGCAAACTGAAGACCAGGTCGTTCAATGAGTTGTGATAAGAGGGAGAGACCCATCCTGCGAACATCTCCTTTATATGACTTAGTGCTTGGGCGTTCTATGCATTGGAAAATTTTTGAGAGAAACACCATAGCGTTCTTACCCTAAATAATTTGATCAACCCTCTTAATATTGGTGGCATCAGTTAAGACAATCATCAATTTTGAGAGGTCTCATAAAGAAAAATATGATCTCACCAAAACTCTTTGAGCTCTATGTAACCTGTGATCTGGCACTTGGCAATTGAGCTTCCTCCTCGTGGCACCTGCGCATGGCCTATTGCTTTAAATCCTGAGCTATCATTCCAAAAACCATAACATGTTCATCATGGGACAGTTGCGCATGCATTCTGTCTGCCAAAATCAGGCATCTGCAATTTCACTAAGCACCGAACAGCTTGATTACTGGCTCAATTTATGGCTCGACTCATGGATTGAGATTAGGATTTGATAGTGTAGCTTTGTGTATGACTCATGGCTTGAAAATTTATTATGATTTTGTATTGCAGGTCAGGAGACAATCTTAGGTACAAGCGATAAATGGGAGATTTATGAAGAATCTGGAGGTTAAGTCACTGGCCAAAAACTGAAGAAAGTAACAGAATCAAATAGAGAGTAATGAGGACGCTCTTAAAAATACCATTGCATTTTGGTCGATAATAGAGTCAATGGACAAGTAAAGGTGCAGTGGGAGCACTACGGTCTTGAAGAGGCTACGTGGGAGATGGAGGATGCCATGCGATTAGCACATCCATTTTTGTTCAATTTTGTAAATAACTGAGGATAGTTCTAATGAAGGGGGAGGGGAATGTAACACCCTGGTTTTGACCCCATGGTATTAAAACTGTACATGATGTATATATTGCATTTGAATCATGTCAAGGAGCTCAAGGCCAATGCCCTGCCATTTGGTCAAGCAGAACACATTTTGGAATATCATGTAAATCTACAATTTAATAAAATACCACAACTAGCTATTCACTGCAACGTGAAAGAGATGGGGGAATGATTTCACAAGGAATAGGGAGAGGAAGTTATCCAAGCATGTGCCAGGTAAGAGATTGCGGGTCCAATCCTCACAAAACCCGGTCTAAACAATAGAGAAAACTTCGTTGATCTATCGCCCAACTCACCTAGGCGGAATCAAGCTCGAAATAAATCCTTTTGGATAAAAATTATGCGCTTGATTGATGATGTTAAACAACTTGCTAGTTGAATCAGCGGAGTTTTTGTGTACCATCGAATCGGTGTCCCCACCAGATCAACAATGGACTCCAAAGTTGGTGAAGTGGATTTCCTAAAAAATCCATGTACATCAAGATTTTTCTTAACTACGCATCTTCACCCAGTGGAATTGCTGTGCGCCGTCGATCTATTTTGACGATCAATCTCAACCGTGGATCTGTCAAAGTTACCCATTCTTTAAGCTCATCTACCCTGTTCGTCCCCTACACTCAATCATTCAATTCTTCCAAAAGATCGATTGAGGTAGTTAATGCCTTAGGTAGTACGAGGTATGGAAGTTGGTTTCTTGACTGAGCCAGCCTAGAGTCTGAACAAGTCTACAGTATGGGGAAGCTGTATTCTTACTTCTGCATCAAGTAAGCACGTGGATGCATGCCAGTCAGTATTTCCTTCAGTCAAGGGAAGGTTTTGTTGTTCCTCAACGTTCATTGTTGGTCATTTGATCATTCATCCACGATTATGCATTGTTCACTCTCCTGAGTCACAGACGAGTGGTTCTGCAGTGTTTTTCTATGTGACAGTGTGGTATGGAACCCTAGTTGTTGTGTTATAGTGTTATCCTGAACTACATAGTGGTATGAGACCCTATTTCTCTATGTTACAGAGTGAAGCCTTGTGTTGTTATGTGCACCCTGGTTTGGTTCTGAACTGTATGCAAGACTTAAAAGTGGAAGAGATGAGGAATGGGCTTGATAAACATAGTGCAGAGAGGAACCTCACAAAAAGATAAGAGTGACTAGTGAATCTTCTATGCACACCCTGAGTAGCACTAGAAGGGAAGGCATAACTTTAGGGATTGTGGAGCAAAGAAGGGGACGTTTCCTTGTGTTGGGTGTGTAGGTATTGTGCATGCCATGCTAGATAGATCTTGTGGAGGTGTCCCTAGTTCTTGAATGAGCCACTAACTTAGACATTTTACCTTTCCACTACCTTAGTAGCATGATAAACCCAAATGAGATTGGCTTGGTTGATAGCTTGAGAAACCCAATTGTATATTGTCTTGGATGGGTAGCCTGATAAACCCAATTGGATATTGGCTTGGTTGAGCAGCTTGATAAACCCAATTAATAGTTGGCTTGCTCTATGAATGTTGGCTTGGCTGAGTATCTTGATAAACTCAATAGTGAGATGGCTTGGCTGAGGAGTCTGATAAACCCATATATTGGCTTGCCTAGTCCTTAATGTGAATGTTGGCTTAACTGTGAACAGTCTAATAAACCCAACTGTTAGCTAGCTTGGCTGTGCAGCCTCATAAACCTAGCAGTGTTTGGTTTGATTATCTGCATCCTGATTGTTGGAATATAATCCGTCAGGATTATACGTTAGTGTACATAATAGGAATATGAATAGTTGCATAGGAAGGTGAAAAGGCTGGTTCTCAACCGCCACATGAAATGTATAAATGTATGCATTAGCAATGGAATAGACATGAATCGAGAGTTATACCTAACAGTGGTATCAGAGCACCAACTGCCATAACTCCTGCTGTTAAGTTTCAGTCCTGGCAGCCTGTATGCTTGCCAGTGCATTGCCAGACCTCCATTCTGCCCTTTGTCAATTCGTTTCAGACTGCCTGCCCATTGTCAGTCTACATTCGAACGTTTCTCCTGCCAGTCTATGTGCGTTTCTCCCAGCCTATGCACATTCATGTATGTGTTATTCTCCCATCCTGATACCTGCATTGAGGAATGAAACGGTCCAAAGATGCTATGCTTCCTCCATTTGCTACATGGTTTTCACTGTTAGTTGGCAAATCGTTTGAATTAGATCCTAACCCTAATTCTTGGTATACCTAACCCAAATTCTTGTGTGACTGCTCTTATCAAGTATTATGTGATATCAGCGAGGAGTTTGTGAATTCTTGGTATTTGATCCCGTTCTTTGCTACGACGTTGGTGACTGCCTTGATCTTGGCACTCTTTTGAAGCTGCATTGAAGCTGCATTGAAGACTGAGCCTTTTTCAAGAGCGTGGAGACTGCTACGGCGTTGATGACTGCCTTGATCCCGTTCCTGTCACACAATCATGTTCTAAATATTGTTTTTGTGATTGTGCTCTATCAAATATTGTGAGATATCTGTGAGGAGCCTATGCGTTCCATATTTGAAGCTATAATAATATTTTGTGCTTTGTGAGCTACTATATCTGCATGAAGGCACTCTTTTGATGCTGCGTTGAACTGGTATCTCTCTCCACTGGTGTGTTGAAGAGTGTGGTGTGCCGTCACGAATTTGGAAGTGGAGGATATCTGCTGCGTCCAATTTTTTGTTGGTTGAAATACAAAACCCTAATTTATGTGCATGGATCTAAAGTGAAAAGTCTACAAGTATTTTTTATTTACATTGAGTAAAAAGGATCGTGACTGATATATATCATATATTGAAGATATATGTTGTTTTGTTGGTGTTGATTGCATTGAGACTGCTCGTGCAATTGGGAATATTGCTACTGTGCAATTATTCTGCTGCTGTAACTAGAAGTACTGCATCAAACTGTGCACTATTCTACTGCAACCTGCACTATTCTGCTACAATATTTTTGTAACCGTTGAACAAAGTGTAAATGTATTCTTAAAATCTCATAAGAAATATAGATATTGAAATGATATAGAGTTGCAAAATTAAATATAGAGCAGCTGCAAGATTGTTTTGATAGGGCTGTAGAATTAGTTTGATAGACTGCAGAATCATATTGTAATTTGTAAAGGAGCAGGAATCTAAACCTGCATCCCATATCTTTTTCCAAGTATTCTGTAAGTTGCAAGTTCCAGATTGAAGATGCACTATTCTACATCTATTGTTGGTGATGTCCTCACTGGTAAGGAAACATATCCAAAATGGTCTAGAAAGATCAAGAAATCAAGCGAGCCTGTTGAAGAATCCCCTTACTTTGTTCAGAAAACAAAGAATCACTCCAAAGACCCTTCCAAGGGAGATTGCAGCAAGAGAGGACGAGGAAGAAGAAAATTCAAAGGCAGAGGGGGCAGAAACAACTCCAGCAAAAGATCAGATTTGCAGTGCAAGTGTTGTGGAAAGACTGGACACACATCAGATCAGTGTTGGGCTTCGTGGGACTCCATCAAAGACAAACATAACCAGAAGAAAGATGACAATAAAAACCAAGATGCTAGTAAATCTTCTGATTCTGCTCATTGTATTGTTGCACATTGTAATCTTGGAATTAATGAAATGACTTCACTTTCATCTTACACAGAATGTTGGCTACTTGATACTGGTGCAACATCACACATGACTTTCAGAAAAGACTGTTTTGAAGAACTTAATGAAACAATAAATGGCATAGTTTACTTTGCAGATAAGTCAAGTCTTAAACCAAAGGGAATGGGCACCATTCGACTGAAGATGCGTGGATTCCCTGATTTCTTGTTGAAGAATGTTCTTTATCTTCCAGAGTTGCAGAGAATCCCGCTGTCCTTGGTGGAGATTCGACAGCAAGGCCATTCCATCCACATGTTTGATAGAATCGTAGAAATAAGAAAGTCCTCTGACAACCAAGTCATCATGACTGGATACGAAGATGGGAAGCTGCTGAAGCTAAAGGGGTCATCTGCAAGAGTTCAGAACTATGCCTACCTCTCTCAGCATGGAGAAGGTAATTTGTCGTCGAGTTTATTGTGGCATGCAAGATTTGGTCATTTGAATTATAACT
>LPNX010901631.1:60032-102446 GCA_001517045.1 Pseudotsuga menziesii | reverse complement strand
ACTTGAAGGGGACTCAAGACGTTGGACTCAAGTACTCTAAAGTGGACGACTTCAAACTTATTGGGTACTCAGACTCAGATTTTGATGGCGATAAGGAGACAGGGGTATCAACTTCTGGGTACACTATGAGTCTTGGATCAGCAGCTGTCTCATGGAGATCACGCAAACAGTCAGTTCCGGCAGATTCAACAACAGAAGCAGAATATGTGGCTGCAACTGAAGCAACGAAAGAAATAATATGGCTCAGGAAGATACTTGAAGATTTACAAGAAAAACAAGAGAACTCCACTCCATTATTGATCGACAATACTTCTGCAATCAAGCTGGCTAAGAATCCCAGATTCCATGATCGAACCAAACACATCAACACAAAGTATCATTTGATTCGACATCATGTAGAGGCCAAGACAGTCCATCTTCGACATTGTTCCACAAATGATCAAGTTGCAGACATCTTCACCAAAGCACTTGGATGAGAAAAGTTTGAAAGATTCAGAACCATGCTCAGACTTACTAACACCCCTTCGGATTAAGGGGGGGATTGTTGGAATATAATCCGTCAGGATTATACGTTAGTGTACATAATAAGAATATGAATAGTTGCATAGGAAGGTGAAAAGGTTGGTTCTCAACTACCACATGAAATGTATAAATGTATTCATTAGCAATGGAATAGAAATGAATCGGGAGTTATACCTAACACTGATAAACCCAACTATGTGTTGGCATAGTTGGACAGTCTGATAAACCCAATTGAAGGTTGGCTTGACTATGTGTGATATGATCTGGCTGTGTGTGAGTTTGATGTTCCCTAGTTCCTTGTGGAAATCATACCTAGCCCAGGGGTGGCAGTTGTGTTGAGAGATTGATGAAAACAACTGACCTATGGTTGGGTGGAACGTTGCAACGACATAGCTAGTTGCGGGACAACTTCATCTTCAAAGATAAGTATTATGTTGTATTATTTTTTGCAATTTATTTGTTTATGAATATGTTGAATATGATGAATGCTTGTTAATGATTTCCGTAGAGTTTATTGTTGATTAAATGTTCCTGCATTTGCATCTATATATGCCTTGTATGTTTCAATGCATTTTGATTATGATCATGGAGGCTAGAAGCCTAGTTACTGAGTCAGAAGGCATCTGACTTAAGAGTTTCAGCACCCCTACAGAAGGTGGAATGCGGGAGGTGGAATAAAGAGATAGAACAAGGCAAAATGTTGGTTTTTCGCACCCCAAAATCTGCCTGTGGAAGGCGGAGTCAAAAAAGATCCAAAAATTCTAAGGTAAAGTGTATGTTTCTGCACCTCGGAATCCTCCTACGGAAGGCAAAAGGTGGGAGGTGGAAATCAGAAAGAGAAACAAGGCAGAGTGTTGGTTTCCGATATCCGAAGTTTGCATGTGGAAGGCAGAAAGTGGAAGGTGAACAAATGAAGGTGTCGTTTGTTGAGTTTTCTGATTCTCGAGTTCCGCAACGGAAGGCAGAAAGTGGTTAAGTGCTTCTGTCGAATCTTGACTTTCTGATTCCCGAGTTCCGCAATGGAAGGTGGAAAGTAGTTAAGTGCTTCTGTCGAATCTTGAGTTTCTGATTCCCGAGTTCTGTAGCAAAAGGCGAAAAGTGGTTAAGTAATTCCGTTGTAAGTTGAGTTTCTGATTCCCGAGTTCTGGAGTGGAAGGCGAAAAGGCAGAAGGCGGAAGGCGGAAAGTGGTTAAGTGTTTCTGTCGAATATTGAGTTTATGATTCTTGAGTTCCACAGTGGAAGGTGGAAGGCGAAAAATGGTTGAATGACTACGTCACACATTATGTTCCCGGATTCCGCAGCGGAAGGCAGAAAGGGGAGTGTGGAAGGTGGAGTGCAGAAAGGACAAGTTCAGTGCGGAAAAAAGGTGTTTCTAGTCACATAATGGATCTGTTAAGGGCAGAACGACTATTATAGTGGTTTCTAAGCATGGGAATGAATGGTAAAGGATGTTACATGACCCATGATTGTGTTAAAGATGTAGTAAAGAGAGGTTTTAAATTATTCCGCATATCAGTCAGGTGTATGGGTATCGGGTTCATGGACATTGTGGTATATCAGAGCAGTATCAGAGTAGAGGCTACGCTACATTGTGGTATATCATAGCAGATGACGTCGTGTTTACCCTCCAAGGAGGGAAATGACGTGACAATGTGGTATCAAAGCTATTGGTTACAACATTGGGCCTGGATGGGCCAAGTGAATAGTTTTCAGAACTATTGGTTGCAACATTACAGCTAACCATGGTATTTAAATTATGAAATTGTTATACAACTAACAAATATGTTTCCTAACACATTTTTGCAGAGTCATAGTGTAGTTTGGGAAAGTTGGTTTTTGGCTCAGCCATGAGAACCTACAGTATGAATGATGCACATGATCCCTATGAACACGAGGCAGATGCTATGGGGGAAAACATTCAAGTTGGAAATGCTGAAACAAAATCCAATGGAAGAATATATCAAGAGACTCCCCAAATTTTACAGCCACCACGAGAAGCCTAAGGGTGGATATGAAAAGTTACAGAGAAGATAATGAAAAAATGATTAAAGCTCAGGAAGAGCAGAATTAGCTGAATGCAACCATGCTGTAGAGATTGACAGACATCCAGAGACGGATGAACTCTGGGCATCGGGCAATAAATCTGGAAGAAAGTAGGAGCAGTGCCAGAAGAAGAAAGAGGTCTTCTAGTGGATCATCTAAATCTGGAGGATCCACTGGGGTTTCAAGCTCTTCATCTCTTAGTTGAGCCTTAATCCATAACTATCTCAACTATCTCAACCCTCCTAACCTTTGAAACCTCTCTATTTCCCCATGTATAAATAGAGGGCATGGGATGGGGCTAATCAATCATTCCTAGAAGAGCAAAGTTATGCTGGTGGTATTCCTTGAGACCTCTTGGAGTAGCAGAACTCAGTGTCCTCGGTTTACAAAGGAGTCCTTGTCTCAGAAGCTGGGTTAATCTTACCATTCTCTGTTTATGAATAAAGAAAGTTCTTCTTCCAATCTTTGTATTGTTATTTTCTCATGTATGATGGATTATGAATGATTTCAATTATGTCATTATGAATATGCATTTCACCAACCATTAATATATATATATATGAGATATTGCTTGAAGAACTTGTATTTTATAGGTGAATTGGGAGAGCCCTGGAATCTTTAAAGGGGATTGAAAGAGGAGAAGACCAAGCTTGGATCAACCGTCATAAACCGGGAAAGTCAAGCATTCTTCCTATTCCTATTTCATTTTCTAGATAAGCTGATTGTCTGCAAGTGTCTTAGTAAGTTGATAACCCTAGAGACCATAGGTTACAAGGGTGAATTTTCTTGAACAACAGAACTGGCGACTCCAATGAGGAGTCTAGCCTGTTGTGGCTTCATTCTTTAGGTCCCCTTACCAGCCTTTGCTTCTTTTTTATTATGGGTGTGTTCACTCTGTTTTGGCATTTGCTTTATAGTTTGACTTGCTTATAGTCCTTGTTGCTGATATTTTTTCTTTGAAAACATTTTAGTAGCACACGTGGGTTGTTGGCCTAGACGATGCGTGTTTCACTGTGGACATGCAGGTTTTCTCTTGGACAGTCGTGTGTCGTATGCCGGTTGTCTGTATAGATAGTTGTGTGTTTCCTGTAGTAGTCTTTTGGTCTATCAAGGTTTGCTTGTCCCTGCCTTTTGGCTTTTTGATTGCTTGTGAGGCTCTATTTATAACTTGATTCTGTGAGTCTGAGGTCTGTACGTCACATCGTATGCTTGATTTTGTCAATTCCTTGAGCTTTGGTGTTTGATTTTCTTGCATTAGTAAGTGTAGGTGGTCCTCCTGCTTGGTTTGTAAGTTAAGGTGCTTGTTTTCTAGGTCAATGATCAAGTCACTGAATGCTTTATACTATGTACTGATTTTTGTAGTCTCGGTCTGTCACTTTTCTCTTTGTGGATCTAGTAAACTTTTAAGTTTGTTAGTTTCTCCAAGTCAGGGTTTGTTCCAGTTTTCTTCCTTTTGGTTGAAGTAGGTCACTTTGGGATCCTTTTGCCTCATTTCACTTTTATATGCTTTAGATTAGTCAAATTGCTCAAGTATTGCATTCATTTGCATTAGTAGTTTTTTGAAGTTGTTTGAAAAGAAAAGACAAAAATATTTTGCTTTAGGTTGCATGTAGCATTTCTTTTCGTTATTTTTCAAAGAAAATTTCAAAAAATTCTTTTAAAAGTCTTGTAGTTTATCATACTTAGTTTTAGGTTCATTAACTTGTATTTGCAAAAAGAAAAGAAAAGTTGGCTTTTGCAGTTGCAATTTGCTTTGAAAATTTACTTTTATGCATCATTTTGTTTTCTTTTATCGAGTCCATAACATCACATAAGTTTTACGCCATTTACCTCTCACTAAAAACAACCTATTAAAAAGAACGATATAATTTAAAACTTATTAGTAACTTTTTGTTTTAGGCTCCTACATCAACTAGCTTAGGCTAGACTTGTGGATTAGGGAGTTTCAACTCTCCACAAGTATTTAATTGCAGATGTAGTTGGCTAATCACTAGGTAAATCCTCTTCTATGTTGATTGTATCTGGGAAGCTCCTCTCAAATGGGAGTTAAGCATGAGGCCACGTAAGGACCTAGACTGAGGAGATAATTCTCTGATTCCTTATTCGAGCGTAGACCAAGATTTTTACGCATCTGGGGATTTCTTTCAATACCAACTCTTGGGCCCCGTGTGGTGCCAGTGTTGATAGGGTTTCAGGCTTTGCTACCTTGCCTATGCATACGAATCAAGCTTGTGACTACCCCCCCAAACTGTTAGTATAGTTGCGGTAGCTGTTAGTCTCTTTGACATCTAGAGTTCATACACAGGTATACCAAAATTTTATTTTTGGTCTACCTTGGACGAGCTTGGAAGGTAACCCCGGTAGAAGGTGTGGGAGGGTGGTTGAGTGATTCCTCTACTTATGGCTAAGAACATCTATAGGGAATCCAAGTAACCATGCATCAACTTTCTTCTGGAAAGCACATCTTATACCCGCTTGTCTGTCTGGCTTTAGGATATTTTTTAGTGAGTGTTGTGTGGTTTGTTTGTGTTTATTCGGCCTCAGGGTGTGTGAAGAGTCAATTTTTAGCCATGGAGGACCAACCTCTCAGAAGGTCAAGAAGGTTGCAAAACCTTCCTCTAGATTTTACAGTGGAGCCTCCACCACCCCCTCAAAGGTGGAGATTATATAATGACAGTTATTTCGAACTGGTATGAGTAAGCGAAGTTTCAGGTGAACCGGAACTTAGGACAAATCAGGTTGATATGACCGCAGTAAAGATTGAGGAATTGCAAGCTAATGAGTTTGCAAGAAACTTTAACCCCCCTCTTAGTGACTTAAATGATCATGTGATCGCCCAAGCTCTTCTATTTACTTCACATGTAATTTGTGTTCACGTGAGCAGCATTATGGCAAGCTCTATGGAGGGTATGTCTAATCCCACTTCAATCGTGTTGGCTAGAGGAGTGCCACCTCCCCTTGTTGGTACTCCTAGACCAAGTACATATACTATTCCTTTATGACCAAATAGTTGGGTGGTTCAACCACCAACTTCCTCGAATGTAGTAGGTCCTTCTAGTGGGGTTGTCACTGGGGTTCCTAGTGCACCTTTTACTTCACCCTCTTTTATGCACACTGCTCAAAGTGGTCCAGTTGGATCCTCTTCATTTGTTCAGGGATTCCCATGGAATGGGGGGCACATTCCCTCATCTAGGCCTTATGTAGGTCCTACACCTGCATATGTGGGGATGTATTTTTGAAATACAAACACTTATGGTCAAGGTTTCCAAACTCTGGTTTCAGCTCCATTTACGAGCTCTCCTTTCTCACTTTTTAGCGGAGGGATACCCGCTCTAGTCTTTCAGACTCCAGTTCCATCTGTAGGGTCCCAAACTACTTATACTACACCGCACATAAATAATCCACTGGCTTATGGGTGGAATCCATTTCAAAGTAGTCCATCTACTTCACAACCGACAGTTAGGGGCAACACCACCTTTACTTTTGGGAACCAGGGGCAGGCCCTTCTACTTCCCAAACTCATGCTTTTCAGGCTCTGGTTAGGCCTAAACTTCCATTCTTGGAAAATTTAAACTGGCCATATTTGACCAAGTTGATGAATGACCCGGTGAAACATAGTGCCACATGGCCACCTGTTCCAACCAAGTTACCCTCGGGCATTCCCAATTTTGAGGGGAAAACTGGTGAAGATCCAAGTGCTCATATCACCACTTTCCATTTATGGTGCTCTTCCAACTCACTTAATGACGACACTGTTCGGTTGAGGCTGTTCCAAAGAACTTTGACTGGTGTTACAACAAAGTGGTATATTGAATTGCCTTTTGTTGCGTTTGACAGTTTTTGGACTTAGATAATGTGTTCTTGAACCACTTCCAGCTTCCTGTCTAGTATGATGTTGGCACAGACCGCTTGTCTACTTTTATTCAAGACAAAGCCACTCACATCTCATATCATATCCAAGAGTGGCGAAGACAGAAGAGGCTTATAAAAGCTACCATTCCCCCTGAGTTTCTATTAGAGTGGTTCCTTAAATCTTTTTTGTTGTATATATCTAAGGATGTATCCACTTTGGGGGTGACCATTGAAGAAGAGGCCATCCTCAGGGCCCAACAAATGGATTTGATATATGCTCAATATGGGATATTATTTGAAATCATACATGAGGCACCGCGGTCTACCCATAGTGTTGAGAAACCCAAGCCTGGACCCCATGTTGATGGTGTGGTTGGTTCAGTGAATTATCCCACTGTACAGTCTTTGGCAAAGCAACTCCCTCAGT
Organism: Pseudotsuga menziesii; assembly: GCA_001517045.1. Lineage (NCBI taxonomy): Eukaryota > Viridiplantae > Streptophyta > Pinopsida > Pinales > Pinaceae > Pseudotsuga > Pseudotsuga menziesii. Next base: position 95,601 of record LPNX010901631.1, on the reverse strand, counting down.
TGCCTATCAAGCAGTCTACAACGGAGGTAGAAAAGGCTGGCCCCTCACCCCAAAATGGAAATGTTTTTGCTCAATCCTCCCAAAAGGGCAATCAGTAGCCCGGTGGGAAAAAGAAGAAGGGGAAGAAAGGTGATGGAAACCAAAACAAGCATAAACCCATGAATAATGATGATGGGGGAAGAAGGATAAGAAGAAGGTGAAATTTCCTTGTAAGTTGTGATAGGGAGATCACTTAACTCATCAATTCCCTCTCATGGAATAAGCTCAGAAGCTGCTCAAGACCCAACAACCGACTGTCCTGAAGGATCCTTTTCCCCAAGGACAGAATACGGCTTTTGTTTCTAATGTAGCTGGGGGAACTTCGGGTGGCCCTCCTGACCAAAATTATATCAACATGGTATGATCCAGTACCCTTCTCCAGACAAGAAATAAAAATTATGAGACGGAGGCTTTTGAGAAGGGTAAATCTGTTGGTGAAACCTCTAACCCTCTCACAATCGAGAAACCTGCTGATCCAATGCCCAAAATACCGAAAGGTATATTTAAAAAGTCATTTCACAACCCAAACTCTAGGGCTGCTTCTAATTACTCTGTGGTGGAAGATATGGCCCAAAATCCTTGTGCGATGTCTGCGTTGGAAGTGCTTCAGAGTTGTCCCGCTCAGTGAGATGCCCTTTTAACAACTTTAGGTAGCATGGATTCCTTGAGTCTGATGGAAAAGTTCAATCTATCAGATGTTAAGATGTGCCTACCGTACCATGTGGCCTTACCAGTATATGTCATCCACGGTGGCAAAACCATTGGACACACAGTTGTTGATGAGGGTGCTTCCACATGTGTCATGTCTCTTTCTTGTTTGAAGACTTTGGGTTCCCTAGAGCTGGTTCTGTCAAACACCTTGCTTACTGCTTTCGACGAGAGGTCCTTCCGCCTGCATGGTATCCTGCCATCTTTTGAGATTAAGTTGGCAGGGAAATCAGTGTCTATTGAAGTGGAGGTGATTAATGCTCCATTGGACTATAACTTACTTCTGGGGAGAAGATGGACTTTCGCTATGTGTGCTATTACTTCGGCTGTTCTTCGAGTAGTGTTTTTTCCACATGAAGGAAAGTTGGTTATTGTTGACCAATTCAATTTCGCTCGAAGGGGCTGTTTGGAAACGAATGAGTCCACAGTACGATTGGTTGATCAGGTCAATCTTGCTATGGAGAGCTTGGGGGTTGGTATGTATTCATAAATAATGGGCACATTTGATATCCCAACCTCGATAAATTATCTAGGTTCTACGAGTGTAGGTAAGTCTATCGCAACGGTTGTCGATAGAATCGATCCTTGGGTCCTTCCTACCCGTTATGAACCTCAAGTGCCCTTATCTGCAGTGGAAGTGGCTTATCAATCTATTGTTATCACCACTATTGATCCGATTTCGACTCCTTCTACAGTCTCAAAGGAGTTGAAAGAAGCTTATCTGCCTACTTGGGTAGAGAACTCTTTATTCTCAGATGATTGCTTAGACATGGTTTTGACTTCGGATGAAGCCATTTTGGAAGCCATGAGTGGGCGAGACAAGATCTGCAAAGATATTCACCATAGATCCTACTTCCTTCCAGAACTGAGTAGAAATGAAAACCAAGAGTTCCATGTGAGACTGGCATATGATGTTGATCTACCTGTCAATCCCTTGCCAAGGGAGGGAATTTTTGTCGAGGGGAATATGGCAAATATTTCTGCAACCATTCTGATTAACATTTTTGCAAACCCAGACGTCATCGAAAATGTACATATTGGTGCAAGCTGCTCTCCAGAGGAGATTGCTATCTATACTGCCTTATTTAAGGAGTTTTGTGATGTGTTTTCCTGGTCATATGAGGAGATGCCAAACATAGATCCATCGATTGTTGGACATGAAATCCGAACCTATCCTGATGCCAAACCAGTTCGACAAAAGCTTAGACCTGTTAACCCGCGTAAGGTGGCAGTCGTTAAGGCTTAAGTGGAAAAACTACTAAAAGTTGGTTTCATCTACCCGATTGCTTTGACGGAATGGGTATCCAATCCCGTTCCCATTGATAAGAAACAAGGGATGATACGCGTATGTACATATTTTTGTGACTTGAACAAGGCATGTCCCAAGGACAATTACCCCGTGCCTTTTATAGATCAAAACATTGATGCTTGTGCAGGGAGTGAAATTTTTTCATTTATGGATGGTTTTTCCAGGTACAATCAAACTCAAATTAAGCCGGAAGACCAACATAAAATGACTTTTATTTGTCCATGGGGTACCTTCGCGTACAAAAAAATTCCCTTTAGATTGAAAAATGAAGGGGATACCTTTCAGCGGGCAATAAATTTTGCTTTCCATGACATTAAGAACATTGTCGAGCCGTACCTCGATGATTTGCCTGCCCATTCTCGTAAGAGGATTGATCATCGAAATCATCTTCGCTTGATTTTCGAACGATGTAGACACTACAAAAAAAGCTTGAATCCCCACAAGTGTGTTTTTTGCGTCAAGTCAGGACGACTACTCGAGTTCATAGTTTCAAACAAAGGTATTCAGGTGGATCCTTTGAAAGTAGAGGCCATTGTAAATTTGTCTCCTCCTCATTCTATCAGGCAACTTCGAAGCCTGCAAGGAAAGTTTAACTTCCTTCAATGTTTTATCGTTAATTATGCCAAAATTACTAAGGGTTTCATGCGCCTGTTGAAGTAGGACACTCCATTTGTATGGGATGAAACCGCACAACTTGCTTTTGAGGCATTAAAGAAAGCTTTGTTGTTAGCTCCTTTGTTACACCCATCGGATTACTCTCGATATTTTATATTGTATCTGGCTGCGTCGGAATCGACCATTGGGGTAGTATTAGTCCAAGAAGATGACAAGGTCCAAGAGCATTGTTGGAGCAGAGTCTCGCAGCTACAGGAAAAGCTGCCATTTTGGTGGATAGACAGTTTGGAGAAGACGAAGAGATAAGGTGAAGCTACGACGCCGTAGCATGTTTCTAGCTGTAGAGCATAGCCGGAAACCGTGACTGTTGAAAAAGAGAAGTCAAAGAAGACGACAGTACCTGAGCGGCCGAGAAGAGAGAGCTCAACCACTGCATTGAAGGTAGCGGTGAAGACAGGAGGGCTCAGCTACCCTCATAAAGGAAAAGGAGCAATGAGGCCGAGGTATTGAAGACGAAGGACAGAAGAAGGGAAGCGGTGCATAGTACCCATGGTCAGTGCCGGGAAGCATGGAAGACTACAGAGAGCAGTGGTGTGACGGAAAGCAGCTACCCCAAGTACAGATACGTCGACTGTCACTAGTTAGGGTTTGGGTTACTGTTGGGACAGGCCCACAGTGTTGTAATGGCGAGACCTTCGGGCCGCCTATAAAGGGAGGTAATTTGTATTGTAAAAGGTTGGCATTTTGGGCATTTTAGGCCATCTAGCTAGTCAAATTATCAGTAGTCTGTTAGCTTACTGTTATTTTGTATTGTAACAATCCATAGGGATTGAGACAGAGAGAGAGAGAGAGTGAGAGTATATTGTAAGAAGGAAATATAGAGATAGAGAAGAGATCTAAGAGAGAAGGGCTCCAGGCTGTGTGTGGAGTTACCCAGAAGATCTCTAGCTGCATATGCGGTGCAACAGAACTGTGTACCTCTCTCAAGTTATAATATAGAAACACGGTTCTGTGGATGTAACTTCCATCCTGGAAGTGAACCACTTAAAATCTGAGCGTTATGTGTCTGATTCATGTGATTGTATTTGCTTGTTAGATCTGTCATTCTTTACATGAACTTTGCTTACAGTAAATGTATGTATGTGTATGTTATTCAACTTATAGCATAATAACAGGATAAATGAAAGTTGAAGTCTTTTAAGCATTTTGTATCAGAATCTGTCTGAGTTTCCCTTAAGACAGTTACGAGTCGCAGTATAAAATAGCTTTGCGCATTGTGTCCAATAAGTTAACGCTAGTAAGATAAGTACTCTGAGTCGTAGCGGTAGGATATCGCAAGGAGGCGATATCGCACCAGCAGAGGAGCTGCGGTGCGCGGTAATGTGGGTTGAGGAGCAAGCGTAGGACAGAGTTAGGTGTTGCTATAGGTGAGGCGTTGCGATAGAGGTTGGAGTCATTGCGAACAGAGGAAACTGCGCATCGCGTCGCAGAGAGGAAAGAGCAGTCTCGCGAGCTAAGAAGGGCTGGGAGATGCACATAGGATGCCACACAGAACCTGGTCGAGACACCTGAGTCCTCGACCAACCCATTAGAATCACTTCGGGTGAGACTTCAGGCCACTCCGCGGTCTGTCGCCGAAAGGGCCAGTGAGCTAGGGGTGTTGTTGGTTCATTATAGTAAACCCGGGTCTGCCCAGACGACCAACAAATGGTTCCGTTGTCGGTTTTGAACAAACTGAGCACAGATGTTATGTTGGCATCCTACTAGAGACAAACTCAATGAGTGGGTTGTGTCTAACGAGAAAGAGTTTGCTGAACGAGAGAACAAGAGTCCTAGACTGAGTACAGAGGACTGGTTACAAAAACATATCGTTACAGACCTGCATGTGATATATTTTGTGACCTTTGGAAATGAGCTTTATGACTGGTTATCAAAGTTGACTGATAAGAACATATTCAAGAAGAAAAGAAACATCGTCTGGACACCGGAGCTGATTCAGACCGTGAAGAACCTTGATAATCCCATTACGAGGACAGTAGACTTCTGGCTTGCGAGTGTGCTAGAAGGCTTCGTCACAGAGTTTGCAGTCGACCAAAGAAAAAGCTTCAGCGAGGCCGAACGGTACTTCTTCAAAGGATATCGCAGTAAGTACCTAAAATCTTTAAACTTGTCCATTAAGATGCTATTATATGAAAAATGAAGAATGGATCTAGTTTCAGTTGAATAAGTAAAGATAGTAATGTCACAAGAGTTTGAAAGTGATTTTGATGACATTGGACGTACACGTAGTGGAAAGAAATAGAAAGTAGATTTCAGATCTCCCATATTTGAAGACAGTTCAGATAGTACTAGACAACAGAGTCATAACCATACAGATAGAACAGAAGGGGGTATCCCTTACCACCCTTATACCCCACAAAAACAGATCGAGACTCAGAGCAATCCCATGGGAACTCCATCTAGTAGTTCCCAGACAGTACATACTACCACTACATCACCTCCACCTACACCGCCGAGTGGTAGTAACACAACAAATCAACATCCAACATGAAGAAATAGAACGGGGGATGATATGAAGCTACCTATATTTAAGGGTACAGGGGTAGAGGACCCAGAGCAGCATTGGTTTCTATGTGAAGCCGTGTGGACCATTAAAGAAATCAATGATGATAATAGTAAACTTGTACAATTGGTCACCACACTGAGAGAACGAGCCTTAACATGGTACATGAAGTATACCTCAGTGGTACCCAGAACACTTATCCAGGTTAGGACCGCTATGATTAAAGAGTTCAAGAAACCTAAGTCTGAGTCACAATGCATTACAGAGCTCAAAGACATCAAACAGTTACCTACAGAGTCAGTGTGGGGCTTCGATCATAAATTTAAAGCCGTTATAGACCAAGTCAGCTTTGAGTTTGCGCCGGAGCAGCATAAGGAATGGTTTATTGTAGCACTGCTCCCTCACATTAGACTACCATTAATGCAGCAGAAAATCCAGACGCAGGACGACGCGTTGGAGATGGCGATGAAACTAGAGGCTTCACCTCTAGCTAAAACTAGCACAGGTATGACAAATCTGCAAAACCAGTTAGTTAATCTCACGATACAGATGCATGAACTTAAGAAAGGGAAAGAGGTTGCGCAAGACATATGGTGCGTAAAGTGTAAAGCACAAGGCCATACTAAAGATAACTGTCCAGTCTTTGTAGAATATCTAGCAACCGGGGCTTCTAACCCCTTACCACAGACCCATGGGCCGTGGTGTGAAATATGCAAAACAAGAGGACATCTACCTCACTAGTGCTCTCTACTTCAGAAGTACGTGCAGACACCTAAGAACTTATACTGCGTCTTCTGTAAGTCTGTAGGCCATGATGAACACGATTGCCGAGCCTATGATCTCATGGTCGGAGCAAAGGAAGAACTGTACAAAGTCCAATCAGAAACAAAGGGTCAAGCAGCAGGACCACAGCATGATCCGGCTTATGGTGGCCGTGGAGGAGGATTCAGAGGACGAGGAGGATTCAGAGGCTTTGGCCGTGGTCGCGGACCGGTCACTTGTTACAACTGTGGAGTTGTAGGACATTATGCTAGGGACTGTCAGAGCCCTACCACTACATGTAACTATTGCAAATCTTACGATCACGCTATAGAAGACTGTCCTACCTTGATAGCTAAGATCAGAGAACCTAAGCCAGCAGTACACCAGAACATCCAGTTTATTGCTGCCGAGTAGGACGAACTAGAACTAAGAGTCAACATTGTGACTCGCAGTGGTGTTTCCACCAATGAGATATCACAGGTTACTGAAAAGACCACAGGTCAGGAGTGGGTGCGTAAAGCTCCTAACAAAGCAACACCACTTGACCTACAGAAGAACAAACATACATTTCAGGAAGCTAAGTCTTTCTTTGATGACCCTATACAATCAGGATCGCAGGTACCGCCGTCTAGGGGCGTACCGCAGCAATCACTTTGTGGCATTAGCCCTGAACAGACATCGCAGGCTACCACATCGGGCGCTTGTGACGAAGTCGAGTTGGCAGGAAGTGTACAATCCTTCCTGCGCAGTTGTTTAAAACTTGTGAGAAATGAGCAAGCTATTGGAGAACTTCAGCGCATCATAGATCAGTGTCAGCCATCTTCTTCCGTGAGCAGTGCACAGTGTGCTATTCATAGTATTAGTAGACATACAAGAACAGGAAGAGAGATGCGACTCACAGCACAGGTTGGAGAATTTGAAATGGACAAGGTCATCCTAGATCTAGGATCATAGGTAAATGTTCTGACTAAGCAGACATGGGAACAGATGGGTAGCCCTAAGTTAGTTAGATCGCCTATCCATATCAGATTTGCTAATCAACAGCGGGTATCACCCCTGGGTCGATTATCACAGGTGCCAGTTGACATTGACGGAGTTCGCAGCTCTGCGGACTTTGAAGTTATAGAAATTATGGGCGATAGTAAACCATATCCAGCACTGCTACGCATTGATTGGGTGATCTGTAACATGGTTGTTATCGACTTAAAGAGAAGACAAATGACCTTTGAGGACGCGCAGATCCGGGTCATCGCACCGTTAGATCCTCTTCAGGGTCCTAGATACATAGAACCTATCCGAGCAGAGGAAAAGGCACGTAACATGGATAGCCTCTATCAGATGACTGCGAACCAGAGCGACTACATCAATCCAACCGTAGAAGGGAACATTAGTTGGCGATGCGACAGCTCATGCACCTCGGATTCGGATGTTGGTCTAGAGAACTAGCAGAACAGACTTTACGAAGTCTCAGCGCGCAGATGCGCATATATGACTAAGTCACTGTGATGGATTGGCACAGAGATCAACGAGATTCCATCATTTCATGGTATAACAGACATCCAGGACTTTCTCATGTAGTTTGAACAACAAATCCCTCATGAGCAGAGGGTTGCAGCTATGGACCTTACAGTACGAGCTACACCTGCAAGATGGTGGTATGCACATAAAGAGAATATGGCATCATGGGATGATCTTAAGAGATTGATGGCGATCAGATTCTCTACCGATAGAGAGCATACCCAGCAGCGATACACAGGAGAAAGTGACCCCAGGACACACATTCAGACATGTGAACAGAATTGGTCGGACATTCCCGAGGATGAATGGGTTCACCGATTCATTCACACTTTAGACCCAGTTCCACGGAACTGGTACACAGAAACTGAATTGCGCAAGGGAATGATTACATGGCCACTTCTAATAGACAGCTTTCTACTCACCTTCGCTTTTGAATTTGAGTATCCAAATGTTGATCAGGCCCTAGATGTAATAAAGATTAAGATATTTGAGGGTTCTACCCTATTAGTGCAGACTCAACCTGAGTGGGCCATCCAGTTAGAAGATGCGCTTGAGTGCTACAATTTTGCAACAGAACCAGAGGAGGAGTATGAGGATCCTTGCAACATCAACATTCCAGAGTCAGAAGGGACTCGCGATGTTGATGGACCAAAGCTACAGACTCCAGAAATCACAAAACCGCTCAAGATTAAAAAGATCAATATTGGCACAGACACATAACCAAAGTTTGCCTCTATTGGAGACTATTGGACTGATGAAACAGTTGGACAGATTGCAGACTTGTTACATGACTATCAGGACCTATTTCCCACCAAGTTCACAGAGATGAAGGGAATAGTCGGAGACATGGGAGTAATGAGGATACCACTGAAAGAGGATGCTAGACCAATCACACAGCGTCCATATAGATTGAATCCGCGCTACAAAGAAAAAGTTAAGGATGAGATCGAAAAGATGCTAGCAGTAGGCATCATTGAGCCCGTAGAAGAGAGCAAATGGGTTAGTCCCATGGTCGTGCAAGAGAAGAAAACCAAAGGAGACATCAGGATCTGTGTCGACTTACGTAAACTCAATGACGCATCGCTTCATGATCCATTTCTGACACCTTTCACTGATTAAGTATTAGACAATGTGGGAGGACAGGAGATCTACTCCTTCACTGATGGCTTTTCAGGCTATCACCAGATCAGGATCCACCCAGAAGATCGCCATAAGACCACGTTTGCAACAGAATGGGGCTCATTCCAGTATACGGTAATGCCCTTTGGTCTTAAGAATGCACCAGCTATCTTTTCTAGAGTAGTAGTTGCTGTATTTAAGGAATACATCCATAAATTCCTAGAAGTTTATTTTGATGATTGGACTGTATTTGGATTAATTGACAAGCACATAGGAGATTTAAGACTGATGTTGGAGAAATGTAGGCAATACCAGATTTCTCTGAACTTGAAAAAATGTATATTCTGTGCGCCATTTGGTATTTTGTTGGGTCACATTGTTTGCAGACAAGGCTTGATGGTAGATCCCACAAAGATTGCCATCATTATAAATCTTCCAGCACCCAACTCAGTCAAACAATTGAGAACAGTACTTGGTCATACCGGATACTACAGAAAATTCATCAAAGGATACGCAAAGATCACAGCACCGATGGAAAAACTGTTAAATAAAGATGTAAAATTCCTATGGAATGAGGAATGCCAGCAAAGTCTAAACACACTTCAAGAAAAAATGGTTACAACACCCATCTTAGTATTCCCAGACTGGACTAAACCATTTCCTGTACACGTGGATGCATCTGGCATCGCACTAGGGGTTGTTTTAACGCAACCAGGAGAAGGAGGTATCGATCATCCTATCGCATACTCCAGTAGAAAGCTGTCGACAACAAAAAAGAACTACACCATGACATAAAGAGAAGGCTTAGCTATGGTGTACGTGCTACAAAAGTTTAGGCACTACTTGTTGGGTGCCTCGTTCAAGATGTTTACTGACCATTCCGCATTAAAGTATCTGGTCAATAAGCCAGTGTCAGGGGGAAGAATCTGCAGATGGTTACTCCTCTTTCAGGATTATGATTTTGAAATCATTGTCAAACCAGGAAGATTGAATGCTGGACCTGACCATCTGTCGTGAATAGACTCAGGAGAAGAGCCAAGTAATCTAGAGGACAATTTGCCAGATGCGCAATTGTTTTCTATTCAGATCGCAGATTAGTACTATGCTGATATCATTCACTTTCTCACTACAGGAAGGGCACCTGAGGAGTTTACCAAGCATCAAAAGAGGCAGTTGGTTGTTAAAGTAGCAGACTTCACCCTGATCACAGGACAACTATATAAGTTAGGTCTAGATGAAGTCCTGCGCAAATGTGTGATGTCGCATGAAAAAGAGGCTATTATCAGAGAAGCACATTCAGGTACTGCAGGAGGTCATTTCGTTGGAAAGCCGACTGCGCAGAAAATCCTAACCGCAGGATTATGGTGGCCTACGTTACATAAAGACGCTAAGGAATTTTGTAGATGCTGCGATATCTGCTAGAGGGTAGGAAAACCCTCGCGGAGAGATGAAATGCCGCTGTGACCGCAGGTTACGTTGCGCGCATTTGACAAATGGGCTATAGACTTTGTGGGTCCTATCAACCCACCAGGAAAACGAACTGGTGCGAGATATATCATCACTGGAACAGAGTACCTCACCAGGTGGGCGGAGGCCAAAGCAGTAAGAAACTATGATGCTGCTACAGCCGCACAGTTCCTTTTTGAAAACATCATCACTAGATTTGGATGCCCAGTAATTTTGATGAGTGATCAAGGAACACACTTCTTGAATTGCACCATTGAGGCCTTGACGGAAGGATTCTAGACACAACACCATAAGAGCACTCCCTACCACCCGCAAGCTAATGGTACGGTGGAGGCCTTTAACAAGATTTTAGAAAATGCTCTTACTAAGATATGCAACAGCCAAAGGAATGATTGGGACCTCAGAGTTAATGCTGTATTATGGGCATATAGGACTACATGCAAGAAACTTATAGGACACACACCTTTCAGCTTGGTGTATGGACAGGAGGCTGTTATGCCTATGGAGTATATCCTTCCCAGTTTAATAATTGCTCAGATCACTGAAATGGCTGATGAAGACATGGTGCATGAGAGGCTAGTGCAGCTGCTTGCCTTAGAGGAAGACAGATTCATCGCTGGATTCCATCAGAAAGTGCAGAAGGCACGAGAAAAAGCTTGGCATGACAGCCACATTAAGAGTAAGACTCTTCAGATTGGAAACCTAGTACTCCTCTATGACAGTAAATTCACTAAGTTTCCAGGGAATTTCAAGACGCATTGGTTGGGGCCATATCAGATACAACAAGTTACAGAGGGAGGAGCCGTTCAGCTCAGCAAACTGAATGGGGAGCTTCTTCCCACGATGATCAATGGAAGTAGGCTTAAGCTTTATAGTGACAACCACTCCATCTCTCAGCCCTAATTCAGAGTCGCGAAGGTGCAGATGTCCAGTGTAGTTGAAAGGAGGCATCACACCGGGAATTAGTCTACACCGACAGGTATTCTAAGTATAAGGAATCGCATAAGGCCGGTTCAAAAAAAAAAAAGAGACACGTGTAAGTTTGTTTTGAGCAAGTGATGCGGTGTTGCATCGCAGCAGCGCGATGTTTCTCCGTGCCACGTACCCATTTTTGTAACGAGACGGAGGGCTAGTCAAGTCCCCGTCTGACAGGCAGTTAATGAGGAAATGACCGGTATACCTTACCGTAGATTTGGCACAGCATAATAAAATTTTTCCAGATTTGGCAAATCTTCGATGAGACTGGCGCCTGCACACACACGTTTCGAGGAAAATTGATCTGATTTCAGCATTTATTGAGGATTGGAATGACGGGTGTGGTCTCGTCCAAGCAATTAATACGACCGACGGGTTCAGTCTAGATGACCGTTGAGTCCGGGATTACCGCCTTCCGTATATAAGTAGAAATTATTCATTCGAGAGGGTTACTTTTGCAAAGAGCCGAGAGCTATAGAGTGCAGTGTTACGTTTCCCCTATTTAGAGCTAATTTCAGTTACAGAGTGCTATGATTTCTAGATTTTGCAGCCATTGCCAATCCACAGTATAACACCGAGTGGGTTCTGCCCGAGGAGGAACCTTTAGAAGACAGTCTGAGGCGCTTCGAGCATGGTGGCTATATGTCCGCTATGACGACGCCGCCCAGGGTTGTGAAATTAGGAATATCACAGGTAAGACAATTTCCAAGGATGAGGAATCAAGTGTAGGATGTAGAAGATGTCATCAAAGTCTCTGCTGAAGAAAAGAAGAAAGCCGAACCGATCACTGAAGATAAGAAAGTAGAGCAGCGGAATGATGAGAAGAAATATCCCGCTAGGAAGAAAGTAAAAATGAGAAAAAGAAAGCAACAGGATAAGGGAGACGACCTATCTCATCAGCTAAGAGAAGAACAAGCAGTTCCAAAGGTCAGGAATGAAAATATGCGGAACCCAAGCAGCGTGAATACCTGGAGTGAGTTGCTGAGAAGAAAAGTGAAAGGGAAAACAAACCGAACAAGCAGAACTTCAAGATGCAGATAGAGGCTTGTTCTCGGAAGGGAATTCCTGGTTTGTATACCTTTCGCATAAGTAGGCTCCAGACTAAATGAAATGTTGAGAAGGCTGGAAGATACAGATTTTCCTTGTGATAAAAGTTCTAACCCAGATAAAGAGGAAAGGATATATGTGGAAGAATTCTCAAGATCTGGAGATCCTTAAAAAGGTCTCGCAAGCGACGGGAGCGAGAGCATGACTAAGGACAGGAAAGACAAGAGAGCCCAACGAACTAAGTTACAGAAACTAGAAAGAGCGTGTCGTAGCTATGGAGAACGAAATTGCAAGACTTCGGGACAAACTTCAGTGCACTTCACAGGAAGCCAAGGAGAAGCTACAGCAGGAGAAGCCTGTTGGTAGTGGCTCGGGGACGAGCCACAAGTAAGTGTTAGGGGACCATTGGAGCAGAGTCCCGTAGCTACAGGAAAAGCTGCCATTTTGGTGGATAGACAGTTTGGAGAAGACGAAGAGATAAGGTGAAGCTACGACGCCGTAGCATGTTTCTAGCTGCAGAGCAGAGCCGAAAACTGTGACTGTTGAAACAGAGAAGTCAAAGAAGACAACAGTACCTGAGTGACCGAGAAGAGAGAGCTCAACCACTGCATTGAAGGCAGCGGTGAAGATAGGAGGGCTCAGCTACCCTCATAAAGGAAAAGGAGCAATGAGGCCGAGGTATTGAAGACGAAGGACAGAAGAAGGGAAGCGGTGCATAGTACCCATGGTTAGTGCTAGGAAGCATGGAAGACTGCAGAGAGAAGTGGTGTGACAGAAAGCGACTACCCCAAGTACAGATACGCCGAATGTCACTAATTAGGGTTTGGGTTACTGTTGGGACAGGCCCACAGTGTTGTAATGGTGAGACCTTCGAGCCGCCTATAAAGGGAGGTAATTTGTATTGTAAAAGGTTGGCATTTTGGGCATTTTAGGCCATCCAACTAGTCAGATTATCAGTAGTTTGTTAGCTTACTGTTATTTTGTATTGTAACAATCCGCAGGGATTGAGACAGGGAGAGAGAGAGAGTGAGAGTATATTGTAAGAAGGCAATATAGAGATAGAGAAGAGATCTAAGAGAGAAGGGCTCTAGGCTGTGTGCGGAGTTACCCAGAAGATCTCTAGCTGCATATGCGGTGCAGCAGAACTGTGTACCTCTCTCAAGTTATAATATAGAAACACAGTTCTGTGGACGTAACTTCCATCCTGGAAGTGAACCACGTAAAATCTGAGCGTTATGTGTCTGATTCATGTGATTGTATTTGCTTGTTATATCTGTCATTCTTTACATGAACTTTGCTTACAGTAAATGTATGTATGTGTATGTTATTCAGCTTATAGCATAATAACAGGATAAATGCAAGTTGAAGTCTTTTAAGCATTCTGTATCAGATCCTGTCTGAGTTTCCTTTAAGACAGTTACGAGTCACAGTATAAAACAGCTTTGTGCATTGTGTCCAGTAAGTTAACGCCAGTAAGATAAGTACGCTGAGTCGCAGCGGTAGGATATCACAAGGAGGCGATATCGCACCAGCAGAGGAGCTGCGGTGCGTGGTACCGTGGGTTGAGGAGTAAGCGTAGGACAGAGTTAGGTGTTGCTACGGGTGAGGCGATGCGATAGAGGTTGGAGTCATTGCGAACAGATGAAACTGCGCATCGCGTCACAGAGAGGAAAGAGCAGTCTCGCGAGCTAAGAAGGGCTGCGAGACGCACATAGGATGCCACACAGAACCTGGTCGAGACACCTGAGTCCTCGACCAACCCATTAGAATCACTTCGGGTGAGACTTCAGGCCGCTCCGCGGTCTGTCGCCGAAAGGGCCAGTGAGCTAGGGGTGTTGTTGGTTCATTATAGTAAACCCGGGTCTGCCGAGACGACCAACAAGCATGTTGTCTATTACCTTAGTCACGCATTAGCTGGTCCTGAACTTCGATACCCTCACGTTGAGAAGTTGGCTTTAGCAGTTGTTTATGTTGTGCATAGGTTACGTCACTACATCCTACTAAGGACCACTAAAGTAGTGGCAGATGTTAATCCCTTTCAATATGTTTTGTCCCGACGCATAATCAAAGGAAAATTCAATAAGTGGATAGTCATTCTCCAGGAGTTTGACTTGGATTTTCAATCTGCCAAATCTAAAAAGTCCTTAGTTTTTGCTTATTGCAAAATTTCCAACGAAAGAGAATGTAGCAGTTGAAGAAGACTCGTTCCCAGATGAGGTCATTTTTTTATTTCAACCTCTGATCCTTGGTACAGAGATATACTTGTTTATCTCTAGAATTTGAAGTGTCTTCCAGCCTTCTTGAGGGAAGAGTGGCGTAAACTGCGCGTTCATGCGAAAAACTACCTTATCATCGGGGATACTTTGTACCGTAGAGGGGTAGACTCTGTTTTGCGTCGGTGCCTCACCCATGAGGAGGTCGAGCATGTCCTAAATGATCCCCATAGTGGAGCATGTGGGAGTCATTTATCTGGGTTAGCAATGGCCCATAAGATTTTGCGTGCTGGTTATTTCTGGCCCACGATCTTTAAAGATTGTGTGGAGGCTGTAAAGCGCTGTCATCCATGTCATCTCTATACCAGGAAAATGCGGTCACATCCTGCTCCTTTGTTTCCCGTCATCACAGTGGGTCCCTTCACTAAGTGGGGGGTATATTACGTAATGTGCAACCTAGTTTTGGATGGGGGGCACAAATATATCATTGTCGCTGTTGATTACTTCACCAAGTGGGTAGAGCCAATTCCTACCTTCAGGGATGACGAAGAAACTGCAGCTTTTTTCGTATTCAACCAGATTATCACTCGCTTCAGAATTCCAAAGGAGATTGTCACTGACCATGGCAGTCATTTCCAGAATAGCATGATGACCGAATTGGCTACCATGCTAGGGTTTAAGCAAGATCACTCATCTTCCTTTTACCCACAAGCGAATGGTCAATTCGAGGCAGTCAATAAGAACTTGAAGACCATTCTTAAGCATACTATTAAAAAAACCCAGTCAAATTGGCACATTATGCTATATCCTGTAATTTGGGCATACCAGACCAATGTTAAAACTGCCACAGGGTTTTCACCTTTCCAACTCATTCACGGGGTGGAAGCAGTCACTCCGGTTGAGTGTGAAATTCCATCACTTAAAATTGTTATTCATGTACTCCCAGACACGACTGAATTATAAGAACATTTGCTACATTTGGAACATCTAGATGAGAAATGTAGAGATGAGTTAACGACAAACGAAGCTCATAAGAATAGGGTTAACAACCAATATGATAAATCGGTCAAGCCTAGAATTTTCTCTGAGGGGGAGCTTTTCTTACTCTTGGATCAAGACAAAGAACCCCTGGGGGGCAGGGAAGTTCAGGTCAATGTGGTTAGGACCCTATATGGTGTCAAAGGTCTTGAAAAGAGGGGCATATGAGTTAACTGATTTTGATGGAAACAAGCTACTTGAGCCTAGAAATGGGCTCTACCTGAAGAAGTACTATGCATAGGCTTAGTGCTTTTTCTTGTATTTTTTTTGTATGTAATTTTATGTACAATAGTCTTTTGGTTAGTGTTCTTATATCATCTGGTGATTGTTACAGATTGCAGCTAAGCGGTTCATAGGTTTTGTGGATGGCACTAGTCGTCATACTTGTAACCTGGCTTCAGCCGCATGGGTCATCTATTCACCTTCAGGACAGCTAGTTTCCTCTGGAGGCGC
The DNA here is from genome assembly GCA_001517045.1 of Pseudotsuga menziesii. Classification (NCBI taxonomy): domain Eukaryota; kingdom Viridiplantae; phylum Streptophyta; class Pinopsida; order Pinales; family Pinaceae; genus Pseudotsuga; species Pseudotsuga menziesii. Next base: position 79,775 of record LPNX010901631.1, on the reverse strand, counting down.
TTGTCTAGGTCCTGCTACCAATAATGTGGCAAAATACATGGTTGTTATTGAGTTATTATGGGATGCCTTGTCACGTGGTATCACCCAATTGGAAGTCAAACTTGACTCTCAACTGGTAGTTTCCCAGCTCAATGGAGTTTATCAGGTGTGAAACCCTACTCTGTTACGTCAGTTTTTGTAGGTTAGATTACTTGAAAGAGATTTTGATTATATTTCATTTAATCATATTCCACGTAATGAAAATACATTAACTGATGCATATGCGAACTATATTCTCAATTGGCACTTAACACACATTTTGTAAAATATACACAATGGATACATTTGGAACACATGTAAATAACTAGGTAATATATATATATATATATATATATATATATATATATATATAGGTCGAGTTTTGATCCTAAGATCCAGTCACAACTGTGAAAATATACAAAAATGTGGATTGCAATCCATAAAATGCTTATAGATCTAGGCCTGATCTCCCGCATCACCAACATTATCTTCATCATCAGCTTCTTCAGTTGCAGCAGCCTCTTCGGCTTCAATATAAACCAGAATGGCCCTGGCTACCCTCCTCATGAGGTGTATCCAGATAGGTGGGATCCCTACAAAAAATTCTTGCATAACAACAGGAATATGCTCAATCCATATAGTGGGAACTCTTTGGGTCAGCCTGACCATCTTTCCCTCGAAAACCCTCATCAGACCCTTATCTCCACTTGGTACAGGTCATACATACATCCTGGGATTCCCATTAGGGCGGATAGGTCCAATATCTGCATTTTAAACATTAAAATGGATTAAAAACTCTTATACATATGTATATAATTTTATGACAAAACTCATAAAAATTTAAAAACATAAAAAGAAAAATACCTAGGTCTCTGCACATTCCTCTGGGAGGGAGGACAAGATCATTATCTCCTCGAATGTCTAAACCTGTATAAGGAAACTGCTCAAGTGTTGGTAACCGCTGTCCCCACCACACATAGAAGTCATGATCGTATGCGCCCTGGATTGATCCTCCGACTCCTTGGTGAAGGAAGATTTCTCCCCACCTAGTCAACCTAAGTTGGTGAGGAGAGAAAGATGGAAGCGGTACCACAGGGCTGAAAGTGGGCACTCTCTCAAAAAAGAAGGCCACTAATACACTTGAATACCTAAAATTCTTGTGGCGGCTCTCTTACAGTCAGAGAGTTGTTTCTTCATAATCGGGATTACACCCGAGCACCAATCAAACATTGTCCCCTGTAAACACTCCACTGACACCCTCATTTGTGTCCAAGTGGCGAGATGTAATGATGAAGATCCTGCAACCCGTACTATAGTACTTACCACTACCTGAAGTGCGAAGTTGCCAATATGAGCAATTGGGATTCATGATCCTTTCTTTTGACTCCCAGGCGTGCAGTAGGTGTCCACATAATCTTGGACACTCATGGGGTCACCACCCCTGCCAGTGCCTTCAAGGTTGACAGGCATTCCCCTGCAAGACAACGCCGTGATGAAATATATGTCTTCTAGAGTTATCTCCAAGATCTCACCTTGAAGATCAAAATTTCCGAGGTCATGATCCCAATAGCTAATCAAGTGTTCAAGAAAGCGGACAGTGGCCCACATTGGAGATGTGCAAAAGAACTTTAGTAACCCGCATTGCCGTAATGCATGCATAGTGGGGGCATCACCAAGGGCCTCATGGTCCATATCCTCACGTTCTTGCTCCCTCCATTCCAAAACCATGGTTGAACCTTCCCATTTGACCATTATTAATCATTAGAAAATATCAATTTCTTTTAATTTTGGCCATATTTTAAAATTTCATATGTTATGCAGTACACGCAACTGTCTTTTAGACAGGTCGCGTGTGACACTCGGGTTTCCTTCAGGAAAATTGCGTGTACAGCACGTGTACACGACTGTATAAGTTGCCTACCCGTGTGTACTGCACAACATCCCTAGGGTAGGCCCAAAATATAAAAAAATTGCATGGAAATGAAAATTAAAACGATTGGAATGCAAGAAAGGAGAAAGCTAGCTAACCTGACACTTGCGGAATTCGAAATTGTCCACCAGTTTGTCCGTGTTGAGCAATCCAAGTCAGAGGTAAAATATTGCTAAATTGGGTAAAAACATGAAATGGTACGTTTTAATTCTATTTTTAAACTATATATAGGAAAAATTCCAATTTGTGGGTTTTTAACCTATAGTTTGAAAGTTATTTTTATAATTGAACTAATACCTTTTTCTTTTTTCCTAATGTAACAGGTTCGAAGAATTTTAAAAGTTGTTATCCGTTCATATAGGGTAGGATTTGAGTCTTTCATATGTCATTATGCATCTATACCTGATCCGCTCTTAACCCTAGGATGATTTGTTTGACCATGGACTATGGTGTTTAACCATTTTTTTACCTCGTTTACATCATTGTTCTTCCGTCGATAGGACCTTCCCTCCATGAGTACCCTAGTTTAGAACACTTTGTCGTCTTTTGGTACTCATGCCGCATTTTTTGTAGGTTTAGGGGAGCCTTATTAGCTATTTTTCACGCCAAATTGAGCCTCATTTTGGTCTCTTTTTACAAGCTATCCCTTTTTATAAGGCTCCCCGCCCTTATGGAGTTTCTTTAGGTCTAGGTCTAACTCTTCAAAATAGACTTGACTGTTGAGTAAACTTGTCCATTCATGCTCGTTAAGAATATGTGAATGGGCATCCACATTGGTGGTGGGTTATCGCTTTTTTGGACCATGTGGAATAATACAAAAAAATAACACTCTCTTTTCTTCGGAATTGAGAAGAGTATTCTCAGGTATAGGTTTATCACTTTTTCGGACCCGAGGAACTAAATTTACAAAAAAGGAGTGCCCGGTATGAGCTTTGTTTTCTCTTTTTCATGCTCTGGACCTAAACATGAAAAATATTCCGAGTGTACTTCATGTCTTTGTCATGCTCGTTAAACCTTAAAGAACAAAGCATCGAGTTTATTGTTGTAAGCCCCATTTCTCATAACCAAATGGATATTTTCGAGTGATCTTGCCTTCCTTCACACTCGTAAAACTTAGGCTATATGATGCTTTTGAAGGGGCGTTGGGTAGATGGTAATTTAACCTTTTTCGGACCTTCCTGACTAAGTACGAAAAAGGTGCACCTTACTTCTTCGGAAGCTAAGAGAGTTCTTTTGTGGTTTGTTTTATACTTTTCCGGCCTCATGAGACTAAATTGGATGAAAAAGCAACCCCCTGGAGTCTTCTTCGGAGTTTTCAGACTCTCTAAATATGAAAACACCAACGGGCATGTACTAGTTTGGGCTTGTAAAATCCACGAATCAGTGACCTTATCAAGCATTATTCTCTCCCCTCTTCAAGCGTGTCAAAAATGAAGAGAGACATGAGTTGACTTTCCTGGACTTGTTAAAATTTAACATGAAAGATAAGGAAGAAGTACTCTCTTTGGTTTATAAACAATGGCAGCATGTCATCCTTGAACATAGCACTCTCTGAACTTTTCGATACTCATGTTTCAGTTTACACTTTTAGCTCAACTATCACTTCGAGTCTTTACTCCTCCACTTGTCCTTTATACTTAGGGAATCTGATCATGTCTCCTACATGACAGATAAGTCTAGTTGTTCTATCTGCAAGTTAAAAGGCTTCCTTGGGTCATCTATGTGTCATGCTCACTGTTCAAGGATTTATCCCTTCATCTGACTATTAGCCTGATTCCATCATTATCCTATCTGAATATTACTTGTGTCTACCTTCGCATATCCAGTTCCTAGTCACTCTTGTGATCCATTGGAGGATCCATTGCCTTCCTCATCACAGTATGGTTTCTCATCAGTACTTCCTGAAGACGAAGACCTAGAGGTTTGATGATGATACCTTAGGATTCACTATCATTATTGGTGGATTCCTTTGCTTCAGTTGTCAGTTTCACTCATTATCTGACATTATGTTGATTCCTTTCCATGTTTGACTTCAACACTTTTATTCAGATGGTAGGGATTGTATTGGTTCCTTTAGATTTCGATGAAGACCTTAGGTTCACACCTATAACCTAAGTTGCACAAGACTATGTTATGATCAATTACACAACTTCCAGATTTTGAAGACTCATCATTGTATATTGTGGCTTCGATCCACCTTTGTAATATACGTGGTCTTGTACCCATATCATATGATGTAATCAAATATTGTATAAGAGCTAGTGTTCCATTATATTGAACATGGCATCCTCGGATATGATTTTGTATATGACATTGATATATATTTGTTTCAAGTACTTCCTTTGCTGCCTTGGACATTTGAGTTCTCCAAGATTAAAATATTGTACTGTATTTCAGCCATCAATTCCCTCTGACCTCACACATCAAGGGGCATTTGTTATCAACCAAAATGGAACTTCTCCGTCCGAGTACTAACATCCAATATGTCGGGACACAAAAGGACAATAGGATTAAAGTTACACAAACACTATAGATGTGCATGACCATTGATACATAAACTCATGACCAACTTCATACATTTTCATTTGGAGATTAGGGATGCAAACACGACTATTTGCATTGCAACCCGCGTGTCATACGCGACTATTTGTATTGCAACCCACGTGTACATTGAACATGCGAGTTTCTTTTGAGCAAGAAGCTTGTCACACGTGACTTGCCTATATACATACTCACGTGTACCTTAATCCAATGTTAAAAATAATAAATCACGGTTAGTCGAGATCAGTTGAGCCTTAATCCATAACTATCTCAAATGTCTCAACCATCCTAACTTTCAAAACCTCTATATTTCCCCATGTATAAATAGAGGGCATGGGATGGGGCTAATCAATCATTCCTAGAAGAGAAAAGTTATGTTGGCGGTATGCCTTAAGACCTCTTGGAGCAGCAGAACTCAATGTCCTCGGTTTGCAGAGGAGTCCTTGTCTCAGAAGCTGGGTTGTAATCTTACCATTCTCTGTTTATGAATAAAGAAATTTCTTCTTCCAATCTTTGTATTGTTACTTTCTCATGTATGATGGATTATGAATGATTTCAATTATGCTCTTATAAATATGCATTTCACTAACCATTAATATATATATGAGATATTGCTTGAAGAACTTGTCTTTTATAGGTGAATTGGGAGAGCCCTGGAAGCTTTGAAGGGGACTGAAAGAGGAGAAGACCAAGCTTGGATCAACCGTCATAAACCGGGTAAGTCAAGCATTCTTCCTATTCCCATTTCATTTTCTATATAAGATTATTGTCTACAAGTGTCTTAGTAAGTTGGTAACCCCAGAGACCCTAGGTTACAAGGGTGCATTGTCCTGAACAAGACCCAGGATATCAGAAGACCATTGCTATAGCCAGAAAGCAGTTTTTTTGGCTGGGAATGAAAAAGGACATTGCTGAGTATATTTCAAAGTGCATGAAATGTGAAGGTTGAGCATTAACACCCAACAGGTTTATTGCAACCTTTGCCAGTCCCAGAATGGAAATGGGAAGTTATTTCCATGGATTTTATTACAGGATTGCCAATGAATGCAAGACAACATGATTCCATCATGGTTTTGGTGGACAAGTTGAAAAAGGAATCACATTTTATATTGGTTAAGTCCATGCATAAGGGTGATGCCATTGCAAATATCTTCATGAAGGAGATTTCCAGGTTGCATGGTTTGCCTAAGGTAATAGTTTTTGATAGGGATACCAAGTTCACTTCCAATTTTTGGAAGGGTTTGTTTGCAGATTTGGGTACAAATATGAACTTCAGCACTGCCTACCATCCTCATACTGATGGATAGACAAAGAGAGTGAATCAGGTGCTTGAAGACATGCTTCACATGTATGTGATGAACAAACCATCCAAGTGGAAGGATTAGATTATTTACACTTGGTAGAGTTTGACTATAATAATGGACAACAAACATAATTGGGAATGAGTCCATATGAAGCTTTGTATGGAATAAGGTGTAGGACACTGGTAACTTGGGACAATCCAATGAACAGGATTGTGATTGGTCTAGAATTGCTTAAGGAAATGGAGCAAGAGGTTGCAAAGATCAAGCATAACCTGAAAGCAGCCCAAGATAGACAGAAAAGCTATGCAGATAAGCATAGATTGCATAGAGAGTTCAATGTTGGGGATCATTTTTTACCTTAGAGTGAGGGAAATGAAGAGTTCCTTGAAGCTTGGAATTTGTGCCAAGTTGTCACCTAGATATTATGGGCCTTTTGAAGTGCTTGAAAGAATAGGGCCAATTGCATATAGACTTGCATTGCCTCCTACCACTAGAGCTCATAATGTTTTTCTTGTTTCTTTGCTTAAGAAATATGTACAAGACCCTAACCATGTGATAAATTGGGATGTGATTTAGGTGGAACCCAAGGGAGAGCTTCAAACCGAGCCATTGCGCATCCTTGACAGGAAGGTCACAGTGGTCCAGAATCGAGCCGTTGGATAGGTAAAGGTGCAGTGGGAGCACTACAGTCCTGAAGAGGCTACGTGGGAGCTGGAGGATGCCATGCGATTGACACATCCATTTTTGTTCAATTTTGTAAAGCACCGAGGACAGTGCTAATGAAGGGGGAGGGGAATGTAACACCCTAGTTTTGACCCCATGGTATTAAAATTGTACATGATGTATATATTGTATTTGAATCATGGAGAGGAGCTCAAGGCCAAGGCCCTGCCATTGATTTAGTGTTTTGTGTATAAGTGATCAGGATCGATGCCTATGGTTTCTCGTGTTGGTCAAGCACACCACATTTTGGAATATCATGTAAATATGTGATTTAATAAAATACCACAACTAGCTATGCATTGCAACGTGAAAGAGACGGGGGCATGATTTCCCAAGGCATAGGGAGAGGGAGTTATCCAAGAAGATTCTAGGTGAGAGATTGTGGGTCCAATCCTCACAAAAACCAATCTAATCAGCAGAGAAGCCTTCATTGATCTGTTGCCCAGCTCACCTAGGCGGACTCAAGCTCGAAATAAATCCTTTTGGATAAAAAATTTGTGCCCACTCGCTGATGTTAAATAACTTGCTAGTTGAATCAACGGATTTTTTATGGACCGTCGGATCCGTGTCCCCACTAGATCAACGGTGGACTCCAAATTTGGTGAAGTGGATTTCATAAAAATTCTGCGTACATCAAGAGTTTTCTAAACCATGCATCTTCACCCAGCGGAATCGCTGTGCGTCGTCGATTTGTTTTGGCGATCGATCTCAACCGTGGATCTATCAAAGTTACCCATTCTTTAAGCTCGTCTACCCTGTTCGTCCCTTGCACTCAATCATTCAATTATTCCAGAATATCGGCTAAGGTAGTTAATGCCTTGGGAAGTATGAGGTATTGTAGTCGGTTTCGTGACTAAGCTAGCCTGCAGTCTCAGCAAGTCTGCAGTCTGGGGAAGCCGCATTCTTGTTTCTGTAGCAAGTAAGCACGTGGATGTGTTCTAGTTAGTCTTTCCCTCAGTCAAGGGAAGGTTTTGTTGTTCCTCAGTGTTTGTTGTCGGTAATTCGATGATTCATTATGCATTGTTCACTTTCATGAGTCGTAGACGAGTGGTTCTGTAGTTTTTTTCTATGTGACAGTGTAGTATGGAACCCTGGTTGTTGTGTTATTGTGTTATCTTGAACTACAGAGTGGTATGAGACCCTATTTCTCTATGTTACAGAGTGAAGCCTTGTGTTGTTGTCTCTCCCCATGGTTTATTGTTATGTGGACCCTGGTTTGGTTCTAAAATGTATGAAAGATTTAGGAGTGGAAGAGACAAGGAATGGGCTTGATAAACTTAGTGCAGAGAGGAACCTCACAATAAGATAAGAGTGGCTGGTGAATCTTCTATGCACACCCTGAAGAGCACTGAAGGGGAAGGCATAGCCCGAGGGACTATGGAGCAGAGAAGGGTATGTTTCCTTTTGTTGGGTGTGTAGGTATTGTGGATGCCAGGCCAGATAGATCTTGTGGAGGTGTCCCTAGCTCTTGAATGAGCCACTAGCTTATCCATTTTACCTTTCCACTACCTTAGAATCCTGATAAACCCAAAGGAGATTGGCTTGGATGACAGCATAATAAACCCAATTGTATATTGGCTTGGTTGGGCAGCTTGATAAATCCAATTGGATATTGGCTTGGTTGAGTAGCCTGATAAACCCAACTTGTAGTTGGCTTGGCTGTGTCTTGTTGTGCATTTGGCCATGTGTGTTATCCTTGGTTGGACAATCTGATAAACCCAACTGTGAATGCTAGCTTGGTTGAGTAGCCTGATAAACACAGTAGTGAGATGACTTGGCTGAGGAGCCCGATAAACCGATATGTTGGCTTGGCTGGTCCTTAATGTGAATGATGGCTTGACTGTGAGCAGTTTGATAAACCCAACTGTTAGTTGGCTTGGCTGTGTAGCCTGATAAACCCAACATTGTTTAGCTTGATTGCTTGCAGCCTGATAAACCCAATTGTGTGTTGGCTTGGATGGACAGTCTGATAAACCCAACGGAAGGTTGGATTGACTATGTGTGATATGATTTGGCTATGTGTGAGTTTGTTGTTCCCTGGTTCCTTATGGAAATCATGCCCAACTCGGGGTGGAAATTGTGTTGAGAGATTGATGAACACAAATGGCCCATGGTTGAGTTGAACGTTGCAAGGACATAGCTAGTTGCGGGAGAGCTTCATCTTCAAAGATAAGTATTCTGTTGTATTATTTCTGTAATGTATTTGTTTATGAATATGCTGAATGTTTGTTAATGATTCCAGTAGAGTTTACTTTTGATTAAATGTTCCTGCATTTGCATCTATATATACCTTGTATGTTTCAATGCATTTTTCTTATGATCATGGAGGCTATAAGCCTAGTTACTGAGTCAGAAGGCATCTGACTTAAGTGTTTATGCACCCCGAAATCCTCCTACAGAAGGCAAAAAGTGGAACATAGTGAAAGAACAAGGCAGAATGTTGGTTTTCCGTACCCCAGAATCCTCCTGTGGAAGGCGGAAGGAGGAGGTGGAAAAGAGCAAAAAATTCTAAGGTAAAGTGTATGTTTCTGCACCCCGGAATCTACCTACGGAAGGCGGGAGGCAAAAATTAGAAAGAGAAACAAGGCAGAGTGTTGGTTTCCGCGATCCGAAGTCTGCATGCAGAAGGTGAACAAATGAAGGTGTCCTTTGTTGATTTTTTCACTTCCCGAGTTTCGCGGCGGAAGGTGGAAAGTGGTTAAGTGCTTCCCTCAAATTTTGAGTTTCCAATTCCTGAGTTCCGCAGCGAAAGGCAGAAAGGTGGAAGTCGAAAGGCGGAAAGTGGTTAAGTAATTCTGTCGAAATTTGAGTTTTCGATTCCCAATTTCCACAGTGGAAGGTAGAAAGGCAGAAGCCAGAAGGCAGAAAGTGGTTAAGTGTTTCCGTCGAGTATTGAGTTTTTGATTCCCGAGTTCCGTAGCGGAAGGCAGAAGGCGAAAAACGCTTGAATGACTTTGTCGCACATTATGTTTACGGTTCCCGGATTCCGCAGCGGAAGGCAAAAAGGGGAGTGCGGAAAGGACAGGTTTAGTGCGGAAAAAAGGTGTTTCTGGTCACATAATGGATCTGTCAAGGGTAGAATGACTGTTACAGTAGTTTCTAAGCCCGTGAATGAACGTTAAAGGATGTTACATGACCCATGACTGTGTTAAAGAGGTAGTAAAGAGAGGTTTTAAATTATTCCGCATATTAGTCAGGTGCACGGGCACCGAGTTCATGGACATCATGGTATATCAAAACAGTATCAGAGTAGCGGGTACACTACATTGTGGTATATCAAAGCAGATGACGTCGTTTTTACCCTCCAAGGCAAGAGGGGACGTGACAATGTATGACACATGCATCTCAAGAACATCTATTCTACTTCACAATTAATTAATGACTACAACTTTTGTCTATTTATAGGATTTATGTATCATAGTTGCACAAAGAGGTGCTTTCTACAACCCAAGTGGGTGAGATGCATCACGTTTGTAATGCTAATGTGGCACATGTCGACTACAAAAAATAAGTATAAAAAAATCTAAAACTAAGTACATTTTGGCTCCAAAAGAATATAATTTTTTTTATAAAACCAATTACATGTCCGCTACATATTAAAAATGACTACATTGTAAGACAAATTTATATAAATATATATCAAATCTGACCATTTTCTAACTCCTCCACTATTTGGGTAGCTTGACCAATAATTTAAGAATATATTTAGCTATATGAGTGAGAAATTTCACACTCCAATTAAACAATTCTAATTCTAATTGGTACCATGTCACATTTTTACTTTTCCCACACTGAACCGGTATATATTTTTCATAGTTGGTTTTTCTTTCTTTGACATGTGTTTGAATTCATAAAGCAACATCTACAAATTAATTTTGGATGATATATTTGAAGTATGGATAGATTCAAATCTTATGTTTTAGTTCATTGTTTAATAAATCTAAAATTAGAATGGATTTATTGTGAGGTAAACTTAATATATATAGTTATAGTTTATTTATGATTTGCACTTTAAGGGATTTGCACCTAGAGTGGTTCCTTTTTAGAGTAAGGTTCCACCTAAAGAGATTTGATCCCTCTCGATGCTTGGTAGAGTCAAAGTTAAGATGGATCTATGTTGGTGATATTTTTTACGCTCATATATAATACTCAAGTTAGGGTTTTAATGGCATTACACGTTTCAATGAAACCTTTTCCAAATCCCCTTTTCATGTCTTGGAGTGGTCCTTAGCTCTACACCCTACACTATGTGTAGAAAATCAATGCTCAACACAAAAGGAAACAAATAAAAAGCTCATTTATGATGTGATGTGATGTAAAGGCATTCACAACCCACACTTCACACATTAAAGAAAAGCTATGTGAAGTATACACAATCTCTAAGAGGAAGTGTATAGTTCCCATTTGTAATTATTAGTGAGCATAAAAATCTTCCCAAATGAATTTCCAAGGAAATATGTGTGTTATTATATATGTGATTGATTTTTTTTACATTATTTTTCTTTATTTAAATTATAGTGTGTAAAATAACTTAGAAAATAGAGATTATATATCTCTATTTTTTGCAAAATTAATTGAGGTCTATGTTAGTGGATACAAGAACATTGGGAAGCCATTATTGCAAATATTTAGAAAAAACAAAACCATTGAGAATCAAAGAAAAGTTTGATGAGGAAGAACCCAAGAAAGACCAAGAAGTTGGATTTCCTTTGCTAGAGCATAAGCAATAGTCTACAAAATACGATATTGTCTTTCAAATCACGTTTAAGAAGAATAAAACAAATAAACAACAAACATAACAACAACAAAAAATAGTCTACACTTGATAAAGAATAATAAAAACTTCTTAACATGGCCTCTTTTTAAAATACAAAGAATATATTATCTTAGATTCTTCAACTCCTTTCACATAATTGTTATTTTCTTTATAAAAAAATATTCAATTTTAATATTACATCACCTTTTACAACTTTAATGAAGTTCTCTCCAAAATTTGTCTTTTTTCTCTCATAATCATTCAACAAGAAGTTTGAGTAAACATTTCATAATCACATATTATCTATTCTCTTTCATAAGATCACATATTATCTATTCTCTAACGATATTTATATTAAGAAAAACATTCACATTTTTTTATTTTTTATTTTTAGCAATGGTACTACTTCTACATCCATATAATAAAAACAAATTGAATTCTTACATCTATATAATAGAAACAAATTTAATTCTTATTAAGTAATATAGTATTATTAAAAAAATGATCATAAGCTCTCCATTCATTCTTAGAATGTCATAATTAAAAAATTGTCATAAGTTTTCTTATCCATCATTATAAGAAAAAAATATTCATAAAATACGGGGGACCTTCATGCCATTTTGAATTAATAATGCAACCTAGGAACTAATTTGCAAAGCCACACTTTGAAGCAATAAAATGCGAGAAAAGTATACCAAAAATTCAATAGATATGATTCCAAAACATGTATTGAAAAAATTTAAAAGATTGTGCACATTTTCTTACAATATACACACGCTTCCTACCATAAATAAGAAGATTACCCCTCATTCTATACACAAGAATATTACGCTCTTTCTACATGAAATGAAAACCAACAGGTATCCTGAGGAACTATGATCCAAACGATGTATTGAAAAGAAAAAAAAACTTTATACAAAGTCTTTTATGATATACAAACATTTCCGACAACTATCCCTACCTATTTCTACATGAAATTAAAACTACCATGTGGAACTTCTGGTTGTTGATCTACATCAGATGTTGCTAGCATTTCATTCTCTTCATCCTCGGCTAAATAATTCACAAGGATCTTCACTACTTTTTTAGAGACCTGTCTATTTTTATGAGATTGCAAGTCCTCAATCTTATCCAAACCGTCATCATCCTCGATTTGGATGACATATACATTAACATATGTCAGGCCTGCATTTTTTTCAGCCTCGCTAACTCTCAATATGTTTTCTAAACCTTCAATATAGACTTTTATAATCGTTGGATCCCGACAGGCTAGCAGATCACAAGACCCGTCTTTGTTTTATGAGATTGCAGTCCTCAATCTTATCCAAACTGTCAGCATCCTCAATTTGGATGACATATACACCTGCATTTTTTTCAGCCTCGCCAGCTCTCAATAGGTTTTCTAAACCTTCAAGACATACTTTTATAATCGTTGGATCCCGACAGGCTAGCAAATCACAAAGTGGCTCAATGCATCCTTGAATGGTAATGTATCTATAAAAGAAAATGGCTTGTGTTATTGACCTTTCATGATAAAAAAAATGGATATATAGAAAACTAAACATGCAAATTGCAAAGAAAGAAAAGCTTCATACTTGATCTGTTCGTCATTTCCACCATAAGTTGCATTTGAAACCGCCCACGCTACCTTTTTTTTTTATGTTGAATTCAGCATTTGATAGCAACGATAAAAGTGTGGGGGAATATTTTGGCATTAATGACAGGCTGGAATTAATGACAGCCTGCAACGATAGCACAGTGCATTAAAACTTACTTATCAAGTTATGCAACACAGAAATGTGATACTTGTAACAACACTACAAATCCAAAACCATTTCTACCTATAAATCCAAAACATTGGAGATTGTTCTACATGCTTCTTTTAATGTGGTTTTCCTTGTATGTTCGGCTGTGAGAAGATTCAAGATGCGAAGAAGAGCCTGATTATAAATAACAACCTGCAAACTTGAAAATATAAGCTAAAAAATAAACAAAAAAGAAATCCATCGGATTTGAACTTTGATTTTTGCAACGATGTCAATGACCTAATCACATCCCAGAAGATATGCAAGATGTATTGTTTAAATTATTGAAAAGAAGTTTTAAAAATGTGTGAAGTAAAACCTGAGTTTGCACATCATCACCACTAACAATGTTTCCCACTGTTGGCAGAGCAGGAATAACAACAAATGGGGAAGAATACCTAAAATACAAACCATTCATTTGGATTAATACAGATAGAAGTTAAAACCAAATATTATACATATTGTATTAATCTTAAGAATAAATTTATTACAAATAAAAAAAATTGAAACTAAACCCCTCTCTCTATATATTATAAGCTGCTTAAAAATTTCATTGCTTATTATACTCAGCACAAAAATTCCACGAACATTGGGAAAATGGACACTTCAATTACTGGCTGAATTTTGAAATTGTGAGCATCAGAAAGATATGACAGAGACCAGCATGCGTCTTCCAAGACGCCGTCATCTTGCCTATTGAGAAGCCACTGCAGGGCAGGCAATGCGTCTTTCACCTAAAAGCCATAAGTAAAATTCTGAGAAAAGGAAAAAGAATTATTCATATTATTAAATTCTTATCCATCTAACGTCCAAATCTATAGAGCACCAATAACTAAAAAAAATCTACAGTTAATGCAAACTAGGAAGAAGAACCAGATAATGGATTTTTCCTACCTGATCAAATTGAGGTCGAGGTTTACCGCGGAAAAAATTTGAGAGAGTCCATGTAGCAATTCTTATCATTGAAATGCTTGAATTCTTATTAAATTGGGCAAGCAACTGCCTTAATGCTCCATGACCTAATGCAAGATCCCTCTATGTTGGAGAGTCTCCAACAATATTTCCCAAAGCCCAAACAACCTTATATACGAACACAAGTTGGATGGTTCAATGTCAGGGAGTAGTGTACAGAAGATATAAAGATAGTTGAGAAAAAAAAGGTTATCATTGTAAAAATTCAGCGGGTTGCAATATATGACATATTAGACTAAAATTCTTATGAGCATGTTACACTGTACATGTTGTCGAATGTTATCATTCACAGCGTAAGAAGCTCCACTAATATGGGTAGTGCCCCGTAGTCAATGACAACCTTTGTATGCTCAGAGGTCCTGAGACTATATTTGTCAAAGCCCAAACTGCTTTAAACTGCATTATCTCACACACACACATATATATCATATTACTTGAAGCTGAAACATATCACTCCTCTTGAGAATATCAACAAGGAGGGGAACTACACCGGACTGGATGACTGCACCGATTGTAGGATTATTTGCTGCATAGAGAAGGCAATAATAAGTGTTAGGAAGATTGCCCGATTGCAATAAAATCATGAGACATTGTATCTTCTTATGGGTTAGGAAACAAAAATTGACAGAAAGATAAGATCTTTCGCAGGTGAATGGCAGCCGCCTCTTTTCCTTGAATATAATCTGAAGTAAGCGCAAAAACAATCACCGACAAAGTCTGCAACAACACCAATAAACATTTGACATCAATCTAAACAACACAGTTCAACACTAAACCTTAAAATTTACATTATGACAAGCACCCTCTATCAAATCGTAGGCCAGTGGTGATAAACTCGTAGCAATCTACCACTTGACTACAACACACAACATATTGTTATATACCAAGTTACTGTAAGAGAATATACATTTTCTTCCGGCTGAACATTGGAGGCTGAAGCAACACCTTCTCTGCGTTTTTTCAAAGATTGCATAGAAGTGGAGGAGTTGTCTGGTTTTGAAGCCTTAGCATCATTGGAGCTAGATTGCATAAATGCATGAAAATGAAGAGTATACAGGGATCGACGGAGCTTACAAATCTTTGAAGTATAAGAGTTAGTGTTTTCTCTGACTTGGAAGAGTTGCGAGGCTTTAATGATTTGAGGTTGTTAGAGATACTTGAAATCAACCTGCGAAATAGTTGAATGGAAGTGTGAGTGAGATCAACGCTGAAATCAACTGCAACATTCTTAATTTACATCTTATGAACAAAGGCGGGTATCTTCGAAACAGGATTACGTCGTGCTCCAGTTGATCTTCACAATTAGATAGCACGATCTGATGTAAACAGATCTCTTTCGAAGGAATGGCACGATACCTGGATGGATTGTCTTCCCCAACTTTAGATTGGTCCCACACACAAGTATGCACACCCAGAAAGAGAGACATCGGGAACTATATGGCGGGCACCCTACTGCTACGTTTGAGGTTTTTTTCATTAAATTATTCGATGGGTTCCAGCAGCAGCGGCTCCTTATCCATGACGTGACAAACCACAAAGCCAATGATGTTTTCCATCTCGGCAATTTGCTTGTAGGTCTGCATCCCGGGAAAGCTCGATCGGGGGTGAAGGCTGAGAAGTTTTGGATAGGGCTCTCTCGGCTATTGATCCCTTTTGTGCCACCAGTGGAGTGAAGGATGGACTACAACCAGCCAAGAGAAAAAGTAGTTAGGCCAGACCGGAGGCAGGGATACTAGTTAATTACCGCTATCACATCTCCATCGGTTGAGATTCCATGCGACAAAGATATGGAAAATCTCAGTTTCAGCGGCAGATGGCGGTCACTGGACGATGGAGATGTGAGATGGCGGTCCACAGCTCTAGTAGATGGCAGTAGATTTGATGACTCGATGACTCGAAGAAGGATGACATTTAGGGCATGTATTAGTGTTATCCTTAAAGTTGAATCTAGACTACGGGGTTCAAGCTTAAGGAAATCTTTTTCTACAAATCAATGAAATCAAACTGAAAAATAAGCTGGTATGAGATCAAGGCTATTGGAAAAATCACACAATTATCAATGAAATAGGCTGGTATAACATGAAAGCTGTAAAAAATCAAACAATCATTAAAGAACTAGGCTGGTATGAAATCAAGGCTATTTTGTACAGATCACATAATTATGAATGAAATAAGCTGGTATAATACAAGATTTATAAGAAAATCAAAACATTATTGAAGAGATAGGCTGGTGTGAAATCAGAGTTATAAGAAAATCATACAAAATACAGGAACTATATAACATAAAACCAAATACAAGGTTCAATACCTCAGTAACTAGGATCACAAAGTCATGAACTGAAACGGTCTAATATAATGATAATTGCATTTCAATATAAGAATCACTGTAATGGAATCGAGGAGACCATATACATGATAAGTGATAAGAAAGACAATTTATAACAAACAAAGACAAATCATAATCATGCTCATTCAAAGTAGAACCTGTTATCTAAACTGTAGAGTGATGCAGCCACTTCCACTCTGATGGAACCACTCCCACCCTGATGGAACCACTTGTAGCCATAGCACACCTGAAACACTGAAGAAAACGTTACAGGAAATAAACAGACATATGGAACTGAAATCGGGAGCCACTTGGAACAGGCATCTCTTCTTTTATTAAGAATCTACTGAGGATTAAAACCCAGAGCCCCCCATTACAGACGCCATCCCTTACCCCAGGACGCACAGGCCCTTTTATTTAAATATAGAACCAACGGGCACGCAGGCCTCTTTATTATTAACTCTAAATGACTGTCTCGAAAACCAGTAGCCAAGCTGTTCGCTCCAACGCAGCTCTCAAACCTTCCAAACAGAGAAAAACTCCAACCCCAAAAAATCGAGCCCCTCTCTACAGTAGAAAACCCCTTTTTATCCAGCATATGCTCGCCACGCGTCATTCCCAGAGCCCTGGCAACATGCAGATCGGATCCCTCAGATTACGGATCCTGTATCCCGCACCAATTTGTCATGCTCCGCATCCTCCTCCTCATCTTTTAAAGTTTCAGAACCTCCTGGTTCTAACTTGTTGGGTGACCTGTCTTGGCTGTGTTTAAACAGTTCTAATTCGGTGATCCAGGAATTGTAAGAATCGGGCAGTCCTTCCCACTTCACTAGGTATAATTTATACGCTTGGGAGCGCGTTCCAGATAGTTTTGTGTCTATGACATGCTCAATTTGCTCACGCTTCTTCTTGGGAAAATGTCTGACCCAATTCTCTGCCTTTTCTTGGGAATCTTCAGCCATCTACCTTGTGATGGTTTCTTCTCCAGCTTCCGTAGGCAATGAGTATAGGTCAGCCACATTGAAGACATGGCTGATGTCTAATTCCTCGGGCAAATCAAGGAGGTAGGCATTGTCATTAATCCTGCTCTTGATTTTACACGGACTGAATTTCCTCGGTTTCAGTTTGTTGTAAGTCCCTCTGGGATATCTTTTCTTGCTCAAGTGTACCATGACCATCTCCCCATCCTGAAAGACCTTTCTTCTCCTATGGCGATCAGCTTCTTCCTTGTATCAACCTGTCATTGATATTAATTTCTGCTCCACTTCTTGATGTATCTCTCGAATATTCTCTATAAAATCCGTAGCCTCGCTGCTAACATTGGGATGTGTAGGCAATTCTGCTAGTTCCACAACCCCTTTAGG
The DNA here is from genome assembly GCA_001517045.1 of Pseudotsuga menziesii. NCBI lineage: Eukaryota > Viridiplantae > Streptophyta > Pinopsida > Pinales > Pinaceae > Pseudotsuga > Pseudotsuga menziesii. Next base: position 62,036 of record LPNX010901631.1, on the reverse strand, counting down.
ATTGGCTCCATAGACAATTTGAAACGCTAATTTACCAGTTGATCTGTTGATGCTGGAATTATAAGCAAACTCTGCTTGCGGTATGACTAGGTCCCATTGGCGAGGGTTGCCACCAATTAAACAACGTAACAGATTCCCCAAACTCCTATTCACTACTTCGGTTTTGCCGTCCGTTTGGGGATGATATGCTGAACTGAATTGTAGCGTACTATCCAGTTTTTTCCACAAAACTCTCCAAAAGTGGCCTAGGAACCTTGTGTCTCGGTCACTTGTAATAGTTTTTGGAAGTCCATGCAAGCGAACTACTTCCTTAAAGAACAGTTAGGCTATTTGACTAGCATCATTTGTTTTCTTACAAGGGAGGAAATGAGCCATTTTGGAAAATCTGTCCACCACTACTAACACAGAATCATGCCCCCTTTGAGTTCGTGGCAATCCCAAAACAAAATCCATGGAAATATCAGTCCATGGTTCCTTGGGAACCGGTAAAGGCATGTACAATCCCGTATTTTGCCGTCCCCCTTTCGCTGTTTGACAAATCCTACAAGCCGCCACCATCCTGTTAACATCTCTTCTCATATTTGGCCAAAAGAACTTTCCATTGACCAGTTCATAAGTCTTGTCCCTTCCGAAGTGTCCAGCCTGCCCATTGGAATGCATTTCTCTTATAAGTTTGTCGCGTCTAGAACCACTGGGAATGCACAATAGGGAGCCTTTGAATAAGAAGCCATCCAGTAAACAGAAATCTGCAATTGAAGACATATCAGTCGGATCCTGCCCACTCAGGATCATCAGAATTTTGGCAAAGTAAGGGTCTTCTGTGTACTCAGTTTTCATTTCTTCAAATCCAACTAGCGCATTGCTCATCACTACAAGCAGATGTCGCCTCCTTCTCAAAGCATCTGCTACCACATTAGTTTTTCCACTCCTATGTTGCACAACAAAGGTATACGCTTGCAGAAAGGAAGCCCATTTAGCATGCTTGTGGGAGAGCTTATTCTGGGAGTTGATGTATTTCAAAGCTTGATTATCAGTCATCAGAATGAACTCTCTGTGCAGGAGGTAATGCCTCCAATATTTCAAGGCTTGAACAACTGCGTAGAATTCTCTATCGTAGGTGCTGTACTTTTGTTTAGCTTCATTCAACTTCTCGCTAAAAAACGCTATGGGTCGTCCTTCTTGACTTAAAACCCCCCCAATGGCCAGCCCGGAAGCATCACGTTCGACTGTAAAAAGTTTGTTGAAGTCTGGTAGGGTAAGGATAGGAGCCTCCGTAATCTTTTTCTTGAGTTGGTCAAAGCTGAAGGTTGCAGCCTTAGTCCAATTAAACATCTTTCCCCTGGTGCAGTCAGTCAAGGGAGCGCTTATGCCACTGAAATTCCTAATGAATTTTTTGTAAAAGTTTACCAACCCGTGGAAACTCTTCACTTCTGTAATACTCTGAGGAGCAGGCCACTCAAGGATGGCCTTGATTTTTTCTGGATCCATGCTCAACCCCTCTGTTGAAACTACACTCCCCAAAAAGACTAACTTATCTTTGCAGAATTCACTCTTTTCAAGGTTGATAAACAATCTCTACGTTTGCAGGATGTCCAGTACTACCTTTAGATGCTTCACATGTTCTTCCATGGTTTTACTAAAATTTAAAATGTCATCAAAATAGATTATAATAAATTTTCCAATGTGGGTTCTAAATACCTGATTCATTGTTCGCATGAAGGTAGCAGGGGCGTTGGACAGACCAAACGGCATCACCATCCATTCATATAACTCGTCCTTTGTTTTGAAAGCTGTCTTCCACTCGTCGCCTTCCCTAATTCTGATTTGGTGATAACCACTCCTGAGGTCAAGCAATCTAGCAGATCATCCATTCTGGGCAGCGGATACCTATACTTCACTGTGATTTTGTTAATAGCTCGAGAATCCATGCACAACCTCCATGTCTTCCCTCCCTTCTTGGGAGAGAGCAGGGCGGGAATAGCACAAGGACTCATGCTCTCTCTT